>JAOEHK010068936.1:0-19354 GCA_025447835.1 Labidoglobus nevermanni | reverse complement strand
CACGTCATTGAGGACTGCACGCACAAGACTTGGGGTATTTAGCAATAGAGTGTGATTGCGATAAAATATACCCTGCATATTTGCGTATTTGCAACATTGAAACTACATTTTTGAGACTGAAATTTTGAAATATTCTACAAAACTCCAATACCCAATGTGCAAATCAGTTTTTTGGATTTATCCCTCGACCCTTTGCGTGAATTTATTGCAATCTTCTCAATCATTATTCTATCCACATTTCATATGCTGAGAAAGCCGCCGTTCGGTCAATAAATTTGCGCCTCGCTCAACATATCGGAGCCATTCGCCAGTTGTCTGCATGCGCATCACGTTATCCACTTTCAACCCTTTCACCAACTCGTCCGCTCGTCCTAGACGCGCCGGATGCGATGGATCCCATGATCCCATCGCATCCGGCCGCATCCGATAGCGAATGATATGAATGGCTAACAAATGAAGCGCGCCTCAACAGCGGGCACAACCACCCGGATAATTGTTTAACAGCGTTCGCACCCCAACCTCGTCGATTGTCTTCACATCATGCATCTAGGAAG
The DNA here is from genome assembly GCA_025447835.1 of Labidoglobus nevermanni. Lineage (NCBI taxonomy): Eukaryota > Metazoa > Arthropoda > Insecta > Coleoptera > Staphylinidae > Labidoglobus > Labidoglobus nevermanni. The sequence goes on along the minus strand of JAOEHK010068936.1, from coordinate 18,800 downwards.
CCAAATTGTAGCTGAAGCTGTTGCAACCTACTTGCCTTACTTCTACTTCCAGAATTTATTGCTGATGTTTCTAGAATTGGGAATGTCCAGAAACGAGACAGACATTTTCAAATTTAATATCTAACCTGATTGCCAAATATTGATTTAGCGTAAATATTCATAACTTCCTATTTATTGATAATCCGATGTGATTACTAGAAGCAATTATGAGTGAGCTTTCATCATATAATCGGAAGCTTGTCTAGTTTCGCCGGCCAACTAATTGATGACTATGGAAATTCATTGCAAGTCATTAAACTTCTCACCCATACTGTTCATGCATTAATTATAATAAATGCTGAGCATATTTGTTGATTGATCGATCGATAAGGGCAATATAATCGGAATTAATGATTGAAAAGCGCCAGTAACCATGGTTCCAGCAACTGAGCTGGGCCTTAGCGTGGCCGGTTAAAAAATCAAGGGGCGGCTGAGCGCATTGTTGAACAGCGAAAAAGTGGCGAAACCGGCGCTCGTGAGGGTGGCTTGTCGGCAAGCACGCGGCGGCAGCGGCCTTAATTAACATTATTAGTCGGAATGCATGATTTATGGAAGGCGGCGGTGGCGGCGAGATGATACGCTCGGCTACCCCGGTGCCCGGACGTGCGCTCTTCCTGGAAAAAGCTCGGCGTGGCAATTACACTAGCAAAATCCGAAAACGCACAAGCTGGCGCACGCTTTTCAAATTAAATTTCCCACCAAGCCACTGCAATCCCTCCGGCACAGCGCGGCTTGCGTGCCCGCTGATCCCGGAACACCTTCATGTCGCCCTGACTTTGATTCATATTTATATTGGCGATAATAACGCGCAAGGAAACGCACGGCAGGAAGCAATCTGGCTGCCAGTGGCGAGCAATAGGCCGACGCGTTTTTGCCCTCTGGAAGACGTCCGGTTAAGTGTCGCTCGCTCTAAGGCGACCTGAGCCCTTGTCAGCTGAGATATCGCGCGCCACGGCAAAACGGGAACACTTTTTGCGGCGATGGGGCGGCGGAAGGATAATTAGCGTTACTCACTTTCTTTGTACTGCAGGACGTTCGCGTGCTTCTCGTGAATGACGACGCATCGGTAGCACACTTTTTTGCTGCGGAAGAGAAAAGAGGACGCACAATACAATAACAATAAATAACAATAAATTGCGTCATAAAACGCGCTGGAAATGGGGAAACCATCCTGTCGCTGCGGCATTGTTAGATAATTAAATTCTTTTATATTGCGGACATTTCAAGCAGCTGTGCGAGCGGAAATTAATCCGCTTGAAATATCAGCATTGGAGGAACAGAGGTCCTGGGTTCGATACCCACCAGTAGTGTAGTTTCAAAGCGAGAGAGAAGAAGAACTACTTACTCGTCAACGACGATAAACTTGTCGCCTTCGGAGAGCAGACAGCGACCCTTGCTGCTCAGTCGAGATTCTTTAATGACGATGGGCTGACGCACCCCGGACTGGAACCACGTACCTTCCCATCGCTCCGGGAAGTAGCAACCTCCTGTAAAAGGAGATGCAAATACAAAATGGGACAAATTGTTATCAAGGCTATTAATTAATTAAATAATTGCATGATGCGATGATCAATGGAAGCTACGTATAAAATGCAAAAAGTTGCACCCTCGGAAAAGTATTACAGGGCCGGCTCCAGGTGGAAGCAATTTGTTTCTTGGCAACCAGAGATGTTTTAAAATATTTGTATGAGGAATTATCTTTAAGGGGTACATCGGGGTGCTAAAAGCCTAGATCCGGCACTGGTGTCATACATGCCATCTGCGATTTATGAGCAGTAGCAACATCATCTGCAGTGCATAGAAATCCACCAGCACATCCACCGAAAGTGGCAAATTTTCGCAAACTTTCGTGGTATGGCATCTTGACAACAAGTCGACCACGACCAGAACCATTAGCGGAAGCAGCAGCGCCATCCAGATCAATATCAAGTGGATCAAAGCATTGTTGAGCAGTCCTGCCGCATGGGACCTCAGCGGGCACGCGGGGAAAGTGGCGCGAATTCATCATTCAGGAGGTGGCTGGGGGCCGAATGGGAGCTATATATTTTACAACCTCGTCGAGGTTTCCGATTATTCCGCAGCCGGCAGCGCGAAAAGCCGCACGGTAATATTTGCCACGCTTTCCACATGCCGCCGCCCACCCCCGGGTGGCACGGACGCGCGCGAATCGCATATTATTATTTATTCCCGCGCACCCCAACGCCGCCGGTATCATCTCCGCCGGATGAATTTAAATGCTAACGACACTGCGCCCCGTTCGCAGATTTTCGCTGCCATTTCTTTTCCCTTGGTTTTGTTGTTTATCCGGCGCCCACCCACAGCGACAATCGCACCATTTCTCATTATCTCGCCGATTCTGGCCGCCAGAAACCGATTGCATTCGCAACGGGACACCGAATTGGAAAATTGGGAAAAATGGGAAAATCCCGCACGTGGAAATCCAATTGGATATCACATTTTCAATTACATTCTCGAACCTATTCGATGAGGGGCAATCAATGCTTATATTAATGTTGGCCATGTCTGAGTTTGAAAGAGAAGAGGGCAATGATGGACGATATTTGATAAAGTTCGGAAAGTAATTTTTTTCGATCTAACCCTTATTAGCTACCTAAGACACAGTTTCTCAAAGTGGGTACCGCAACATTTTCGATGTGTTTCCATTGCCTGTGTTTGCCTGTAGTGCCTTAGCCCAAGAAGTAGAAAACTAATTCGAAAAACTTCTTCGGGCCCGTTGACCGTGAACTGTTGGTCCGGGGACTAATACTACTGATTGGTAGACTTACCTTGTTGCTTAAAAGTGGCCGTGCGTGTGATCAAACTGGACGCCAGAACAAGGGCGAAGAGGAGCCAACGATGGTAGCCGAGGCGCTCGCGGGTGTGTCGCCAATTGATATCCATGTTGGTCTTCTTCGGCCAGCAGCAGAAGCACTCACATGCTGCGACCGCGCTCGCTCTCTATCTGCAACAACAATGCGGACGCTGTCAGCACAACAGCGCCGAAGAAGTGCAACCCTTTTCAGGGCGGCGCGCACAATGGCGCAATAAATTATAAAAGTTGCGAAAGTCAATTTCAAGTGCAGCATAGTGGAATTAATGCATTTTCATTGTCTCGCATTGTATCGATACTCGCAGCCGGCGACCCAAGTGTTCGAACTTGCCGCCGCCCTCTTGGCTCTCCTTGCGTCGGCACATAAACTTGGCACACTCAGCTACACTTGCACATAGTGCTGCCGCCCCCGCTGCCGCCGCCACCCACGTCGGGCTTCATTTTATTCATGCAGCAACAAACAAACATCGAATGCGCATTCGCCACTTTGCCAGCCAGGCAAGAGGTGCGAAAAGAGTTGAGAGGAGGATGGGTCGATGGGACGGGTTCATTGTAAATTCAATTTCGCAGCAGTCTAAACCGACTATAAATGATAATGTCCGTTGGCCATTTGAATTCGCCAACTAATATACATCTATGGGCGATGGTGAACAATGCAGGAGGGGTCCTGACTTTAGGCTCGCTAGAACAATTGAGAAGGCGCAATGATGAGGACAGACGTGTAAAGCACGCTGAGATATTTGTGAGTTGCGCTAATTTCAGCGCTAGCAGGAGACAATGGGATGCTCAGATTGGGGTGAAGGAGGCGAGCAGCAACAAAGACGAGCACTTAGCATGACTAAACAAGACATTTGTCACAATTGCCCTTTCGCCCGCCAGCAAAACAGGCACGCGTGTCCGAAACGACTAAATGCGACTCAAATGGGTTGGACGAAGGCGCCTTCGATACTCCTGGACAAACATCCGGCAGCATCTCACCCACGATCCGGAAAATGTCCAAAATGGAAGTTTGTTCGCTATAGCAAATGTCTATGGGTATGGATTTACATTGAATGTGAACGCCACAGCAATGGAGGACAGTTGAGCAGATTCAAATGCTAATTATGCTTGCTATTGATTGCCGCTGATGCTCATAGTGACGATATTTCAATCTGCGCTTTGAACCCATTGTAGATTGACGTCTGTCACTCACCACCGCAGTAAAGCAATTACTGCGCAAACTAATCAGCCCATTCGCTTCGTAATCTTGATAGAATCCTGTCATCGAAAGTTGAAGCATTCAACTAGTCAATATGGGACGCAATTTCGATCAGAAATTAATAAACCTCATTCGCAACTCATTAAGGTATAGACTTATAGCCACAATCTAAAAAAAGTAGAGTTGAAAACCACGAAACCCTATCCTAGTAGTTTTATTGTTTGTTGGAGAACGTATGCAGGACACACACAACACTTAGACTATTACTTGGGCCCTCCGTTTAGGATAGGAAGTTCGGATTGGGTTTTCGGGATGGGATAAGGTATCGTAGACTATCGATAGGGATTGAACCAAGTCACTAGGCTCATAGGCCATCTACGTTACCACTCGGCTACCGATCGGTTAGACCAGACATTACATGATTGCAATAGCTAATAGCCGAAGCTGCGATTTTCTAAGAATTGGAAGAGTTGGGGAAGCGGGAGCATACATAGACTGCACTGCCATTTATTTGTAAGGGATTAAAGTTGGAGTGGATAGAATTGGTAGTCGTGGATGAGCGTAGTATTCACTGCAGCCTTACACCTAAGAGGAATAACATACTCCTTCCACCTGTAGCAATGTGCTGGAGATCGCATTCCATCCAGTACCCTTTTTGTCGGCGTTTTAGTCACTCCTTCCCCACACAATAATCACGGTTCTGAGATGAAACGTAGTAATAATAACTCGAACTAAGAAATCCTCCAGCAATTGACCGACTTTCAAATTGCGGCTGCGGCTTTTGGTCTCGCTCACCTGCAAGTTGCAGCAAAAAGTCTCGAAGGAAAAAGCGGAGACGACCACGTCTCATTGCTCTGAGAGGCTTAAACTTCCTAACTAGCGAATTCTAGTCCGCGACTGGGAGCAGCGAAGTGCGAAAGTCCGCAGTGTGTGAAAATCCACAATTCCGCGAAAACGACACGATTTGCTTCGCCGTTGTGCTTGCAAAATGCGCAAACTTTTTCCGTTTGCTTCCGCAAACTGCGGCCGTAAAGCATCAACACAGATACGATTGCCGAACGCGATAATAACAACCATGTTTTATTCCGACGAACATTTTGTCATTGCGCCAAAGCCTCGCCATTCTTTTGTCCGCGCTCTCCTCTTTCCCCTCCGGATACTACCATAACAATATAATCAGCTAATAAAGCTGCCAATTGCGAACTATCGCCATTCGCCGCGAGTGAACTTTATTATAATTAATGTGAATTATGCAAACGTGTAATATCGATTGCGGTATTATTCGCATCCATTTTAGGATGATCGCAATTCGAAATACAATGGAATGCCCATATATTGCGCAATTAATTGCTCATTTCTACAATTCCACTATTGTCCATAAGCTGATTCGGGTGGTCAATCAAATAATCTCTTATTAAGAGACAAGAAAGGAGTACGATACCATGAACCAGTGGTTCCCAAACTGGTTTGGCTTCTTGCTAGAGAAAAACAAATATATTACCTAATATCACACACTTTGGGAACCACTGATATAAAGCAACATATATATTTGCGACATTAATCATAGTGCAAATCAAAGAAAGCAATGGCAAATCTATATGGAAGCAAAGATCAAATGAAGTTGTCTTAGACCCAAATTAAACACAACGAGAAATTGACTTGGATTGCTGGGAGTCGAACCCAATCCAAGTCAATTTTTCGTTGTGTTTAATTTGGGTCTAAGACAACTTCATTTGATCTTTAATTACATTCTGGCCCAAAAATTTTATAACTTCCAAATTTCGGTTTTATATGGAAGCATTTGTCATCACAAGATAACAACATCAACCCCGACAGGAAGAACACTTGGACGAGAAGGGGAAATTAAATATTCACAACACACACGCCGTTTTCCGGGTGGAGTTCTTTAATAAATTAGCCGATGATAAAATCGCTATCAAAAATCACGCCACCAACTGGAATTGTCGAACTGACATGTTGGCGGTCTATCCACCACCCCCATGTTCACTCCCAGCCCCAATTCATCAGTAAATGCATACGTACAGTGAATATATGTAAGAAGAACGTGTTTGGAATGCAATCAACTGTTCTCTCCAAGCACCCTGCTGCCACATCCAGGGCGCACATGCGTTTTGTTTAAACATCCCCCAAATAGCGGCGCCGACCGCCATGACTTATGGCGCAGGGAATAAATTTATTCGCATCCGGGATTAGCGGAAGTATGCAGTGCGCACCCCAAAACTGGGGTATGACCGTAGCAAATAGTCATTTTCGAATTATTATTATTTCTTTGAAAAATGGTCAATGAATCCGTTTGAAACAATTTAAGGGTGGTTGCATCCTGATTGCGAATGATATAGGGTCGAGATCCTGCGCTGCTCTCACAGATCAAGGTCTTTCACCCGGGGATATGCTCGGAGAGGGAAAAGTATGTAGAGTAGGTTTTGTGTGGATTTGCTAAGGGCGGCAGAAGGGCAGAATGCTAAGCGGGGACTGACAGGCATTGTGAGCACGCGACGCGAAGATTGTTATCATTTCACTTCGCTGGCAAGTTGGCATTAGCGCAAGCCAACCGCTCATTTAAGGGTGGATAAATTGCGCGAATGGCCCAAACATCCCCCAAGTTGCGGGGAGCTGTCTATCCGTTAAAACGCGTCTTCCGCAAACATGGCTGCGCCGCCAACCAGGCAGGCAGCTCGACTTAATAAATAAATAAACGCACTCGGAAAAACGATAAAAAGTACGCGCGCTCTGGGGGCAGCTGAGCTGGGGCAAACGAGGAAATTCGGTAAGCCGACGCGTTCTAATGCATAACGACGTCGGTCTGCGATTGTCGCTGCCTGAGGGGCGTTTTACAACCGCCATTCGCAAGGAGTCCAGCAAGAAAATCAACAACATTTAGCTTCCCTCTAATTTTTCAACTTGCCTAATGGCGGCGCAAGTAAATTGCATTTTGCGGATTTGCTACTTTGTGCCATTCCTTTCCCTCGGTGTTTCGTGCTGATTCTTGCTCAAGAAAATCCAGGAATATGAGATTTCCTTCTCAAATTACAAGCCAAATTTAAAAACAAAACTTAAAGGCAATTACAAAGAAACCTAGAGTTTAACCTCATTAGAGGTAGGAAAGTATTGTAAATGCAAATGGAAATATTGAAGTTGGAACAATCCAAACCGCTACGAAACACATTTTTCCCTTTTATAAAAATGGCACGTGATTGATGCAAGCAATGTTTTGCGCAAAATTGGAAAACCTATAACAAACAGTGGAGAGACAATCGCAGCAAAGCGAAGTAAGGAACGGAAAACAAGGGTGGGTGTGAGGAATTGCATTAAAATGAAATATTCCTTGGTTTTCCGAGCAAGTTTTTCGTTTTCCATTTATATCAATACAATCGATGGCTGCGCATTTCCTCCACCAGAGCAGCCAGCAAATTCAGATAACATATGGCTGCACAAGGGGTTATTATGCGCTAAAATTGCGCAAGATGTGTATTAACGCGAATGGCTTTCAAAAAGATCAATTCCAGCCATCAAGCCACGTGCATTTATCTCCCGAATGGATTGATCCGAAACCCAGTGAATCTGACTGACACCGAAAAACTGCGGAAAAACTCAGAGGGAAAGCCATACGTATCTCTGAGAGCAAAAAATGGATGTCGCTTCCATTTCCAATCCCTCAATCTGAGACCGGAACTGTTTCTCACATTGTTGATGCGATCCATTCACATGGCTCTTATTGATATTCGGTTTTCAATAAAACTAAACGCCAGGTCTGCACCACCCTTGCAATTAGGAGGGTGCTTGATTGCCCATATAATTCTTCAAGCTGGGAATGAAATTGCAAGCGCTCCCAATGGAATCGAACGTTTCTTTTTCCTTTTTCTTTGGCGGGATTCTGGGGGCGGCAAAACCGGCGGAAATGTAATTAAAGCAACGCGTAAAATGAGAGATAAAATAGAATCGTGGTTATCAATTATCTTAATTGCGACATTTGCTACTTTGTGGGAAAAGCATGGAAAATTAACCACTTTGGGGCACTAACCACCACCACCCACCTTTTCAATACTTGAACAAGTCTTCTTCTAGTTGTCCTATCTAGCCAAACCAATGTTGGCATCTGTTTCGTGGTGCAAGGGAGGCAAGAGGGAAGCAGCAATGTCTCAATTTCAAAGTTTGCTTCTGAGGCAGCCCTTGCAAATGGGCGATGAACGAGACTAGCAGCCACAGCCCCAAATCATTCGGAAGCATGTTCCGCGTAATTCACGTCCGAACGGATCTCCGCAGGTCCGGAAGGCGTCTCCAACAGCCACATTTACCGGAATGCGGCTGCGAGTGAGCCGCCCCTGGACCAACATCGCTTCGATAGGAATTCGTCCGGAATGCGAACTGTTGCTACAATGCAAGAAGACATCGCATCGAATTTGGAACATGAGTGCCCTTGCTGCCTCCCCTGCAGACTTCGCCACGCAATTGCGAAATGCTTCACTTAATATTTGAATGACAGACAAAAGTTGGCAAAGTTTAAATGAATGTCTCGGACTTTTCTCCCCTTCGCCAATCGGAGGAATGGCAAAGTTTTGTTGCTTGGTGGCGAAATGTAAATCAAGAGTGAGGACAAAGGGAACATTTTGCGCAGCCACCCAGATGGCATTTACAATGAGTTACAAGTTTCGCGAAGAAATCATCACCCCCATCAACAAACGTGCAGGAAATCACCATCTGCAATGCCTCCGAGATGAAAGCCGCAATATGCAATTCGGGAAATCAATGTGCTGGCAGCTGGATCGCGGCTTGCCAGCAAATGGGGGGTGGAATGCGAGAAAAGCAACGCGACTCCAAATTGAAAATCAATACATAAATAGAATAGGTGCCCAAATTCGTGCCCAACGAAAAGCAAATTTAAATTACTTTCGGGAAAATAAAGAAGCCCACTATTTATGTCGTGTTCTTTTGCCAGGTACTAAGGCCAGCAAGTTCCAGAAACTTGCTAGGAAAGCACAAGAAGATGGCGATTATCTCAGTTTAAAATCATTTTTCGGGCGCTGGACTTGGCCGGGGATGTCAGAGGCCAATAAAACGAGATCTCCTATCATTGATTTCGAAGCGTTGTATTCTCAGGTCCCATTACTCGACTGTAAAAACGGATGTCTTTGAATCCCTTAAACTTTCTTTGGGGCTTTATAGACCTTCCCATTCCAATTCAACCATTAAAGGCCGAAGAAAGGAAACTGTGAGCGGCAGGCAGGCGGCCATCAGCATATTGGCTTTGCATGCCGGAAATAAAGAGGCGAATAAAAGACGACGCCTTAAGACGCGGCCGCAGCCACTGACCGGGATGAACAACATCAAACGATTACGCTCGGCAAGGGCGTGCAGGGCACGTTCGACAGGAATTGCCAATGGCACTTGTGCGTTCCTCTCCGAGCGGAACTGGAAGACGCCAAGTTCAGCAACGTGCGCGGAATGCCATCGGAAATCATCGACGATCTCTTTTATCGTATTCAATATACAAACGCGGCACGTCCGCCCGAAAATCCGCCGGCCTAGACGTCCTGCTAAGTGTAATAGTTTGATGTAGTGACATATCGCGTGCCTTTATGACCTTCCCGCCCACCTGCAAGGATCGCCCCAACGCGCCAGAATTGATTATCCCAGCTCCGCTTCACTGGCCTCCTCTATACCCTGACCAGACTATATTTATCTTGGCGAATTGATAATGAACAGGGAAATTGAATAAAAATTAAATAACTCACTGCAAACTGCCTCTATGGCAAATATTAGCCCATGCTTCACGAGTTTGCAATTGTTTTACAACAGCACTGCGGGGGGAGGGGTAATTCACCGTTAAGGCAACCCTTGGAGAACAATATTTTAGCTACATGTGCTTATCTAACCACGAATACTAAATTATCCCGAAAATTTCCGCTTTTCCAGTGCACAAATAAGAATAATATGAACACAGATTCGTCCCCAAATTATGGCTACCACCAGAACAAGCCGAACATGTTCTATGTGTCTATCCGGCTATGGCCCAAACCAGAAGCAGAATTCTTGGTCTAGACTCCGTAGGCATAGACTACGATTTGCCACGTTCCACCCATGACCTGTCATTGGCTTTATAAGTCAAAATCAACCCCTAGAGGCTGATATCGAGTACTTTGGGAATCACTGATCTAGAGAGGCGTAGGAGCACTATATGGAGGTTGCACAAAGGGCCTATTGGACTGACCTAAGTGAGGCACTGTCCACTAATTGAGGACCTATAAAAAAACAAATAATAATTAGGAATCTGAGGAAATTCGCAATAAATTGATTCGAAATGACTTTGATTTGCACTCCTAGTAATTATACTCCTGGAACTAAGATTTGCGAGTGAAAATCATTGCCGCAACGGGAAATGTTGGTAAACTGATTGCATCTCCGATTGCAACACTTTCCGATGCGATGTTTAAACGCAAATGCTAAGCTCAGCCATTCGATTTGCCATTAAATCCGCCATTACTGACTTGGGGAGCAAGTAAACGTTATACGCTGAAAATCCCCACATGAGCACAGTCGCCGCTTACGTTGGTTGCGATTAGAAAAGGCATAGTGTAAAGAAGGACTGTTGAACGCAGACATAATTCCGTCGTCTTATTGTCGCCAATTGTGCACACCCAATCGCGATTTTCAGGTTATAGGAGTGCATGCAAGATTACAGGCAGCGCATTTGCAGCACGCGAATGCACTCGATGTGACATTGTTCTGCGTAATTGCAGGCTTGAATGCCGCACCTCTACTCACCTACAGAGATCAGACCACTTTTGCAATGTCGAATCGATCTCGATTTGCACCCGATGAAGAGAGCATCGTTCTGACCTGTCTACGGTACGCGCACACTGTTGCCCCTCACCTACGAGCAATTGGCAACACTGTAAAAATCTGTGTGTCCTTGATTTATGCTTAAAATACAAATAATTCTATTGAAATGAAAGATTGGGCATGTTTCGAGTACTCCTAGGATATTTACAAGGGGAAGAAAAATGGGAAAAACCACATGGTTCGAATGTTATAGCAAGTAACCTGAGTGCACGTCGCATAAATATCAGACGACCATAAATGGATTTCGATCATAATACTGATTAATTCTCTCAAATGAAACACTTGGGTCATCTTCATAGGCAATAATAATTGGAAGTGGGGCATTTCCCCTCGCAAGATACTTTAGTGGCCGTTAAATAGTTAAGTGCAGGGTGTGGATTGGGGGCAGTCAGCGATTAGCACGCTGATATTGCTATTGTTACGATCCCCAATGCGGAAATCGGTTGGCCTAGTACTGCAAAAATTGCAATCATAATTACGACGGATTTCCGGTCATTGTGGGCACTGGGTAATAATATCTGGGCCAAGGGTAAAAAGTAACTGCCCTTCAAGATAATGTTTTCCTTGAGATTATCTCAAATGAAGCAGGAGCAGTGTTGGATTGGATTGGAAATGGCAGTAAAATCCTTATTCATTCGATCGCAATCGGTAAAGAAATGGGCAGAAATGGGCACTTTTGAATGCATCCCTGAGCCGGGAAGTCTTTGTTCGCGTCCATCGATCTTGCGGTCGCTGTCCACCGCCCCCGGCCCAAACCGGGCGTAAAGTCCACGCGTCGGATATTCCGGCGGTCATCTGCTGTCGCCATCCAGCACTGTCATCAAGAAATTGCCTTCCGGACGCCACTGCCACTTGCATTACGATATATATTTGCGCCCGATTCGCTTCGGCCACCACCTCGGCCGTCATCGCCGCCACCGTCGCCGCCGCCGCCGCCGCCAGCCGCCGCATTTTGCTTTATGGCGAGCGCCATCTGCCCGTGACAACGTCATCCCTCTTTTGCGCCAATTCCTGCGGCAATTTCGCATGCACGCCGAACGAATAAAGTGCCTACGTGCACCCTGCGCACAACCTGGCCGCCCTCCAACCGCCACCACCCTGCACCCCTGCCGCTATGGCGATCCTGGCGAAATGGAGATATAAACAAAATTGAACGCAAACGGAATAAGCAAAACCGCGGCCGGTCCAATCGCCCACCCGGCTTGGATAAATCAGAAATGATTAATAGACAATGGCCCCGTGAAGAGGCGGCCAGTGGGGGGGTGGAGAGACCTATTCATATACGCTCATAATCATCATTCACCCTCATCGCGAGTCCGGGGCGCAAATCCATGTTTGCCGAGCAAAGGACCTACAAAATCCTTGATGTCATCGTTCCGCCAACCAGCGCCCTCTGCCGAGATTTTCACAGGCTTACTGGAACCCTTTCAATGAATGCTTGACTAATGCGCTGCTTTCTTGGCGCCATTTTTCGCCCTTCATCAACTAGTTTACTTGCAAGTTTGTGGAAAATGAGGGGTGCAAGCCTCCTGTCGCCTATCGGCGGAAAGGGAGGCGTTGGGAACGATGCGAGCAATTTTCATTAGCGCGGCGAGAAGCTTGGGAAACTGAAACTTTGAAAGAAACTGGTGCAGTTTCTGCAGGGGGGATGCGTGTGTGGTGTTAAATATCTCGCACGCTCATGCAATCACCTAGAATTTAATACGGCTGCTTGGGCTTTGTTGCCATCTTGCAGGCAAGGCCTCTTTGCCCGCCTCAAGGACGCATATATTTATTGCAATTATCGTCAGCAGTCTTACAGGTTTCTGCAGATTATTGCCGACGCATGATATTGGACAAAGTGCGGCAACTTGTTGCTAAATTCAATTCAGTTCCTTGAAATGTATTCGCGCATATATTTGTTTCACTAGAATTTCTAGTAACGACTCCAGGGCGCATTAAAACACATTTTATGATGCTTAAGATGTTAATAGCAAGATCGGAAATTGTCAACGTTGACTTAGATGAATATGATTTTGCAAAATTTACATGCGAAAAACAGGTCAAAGTTCATAAAGTCGCTGTTAATTAAATCGCATTCCCAGCGGGACCAGTCAACAAGAGAAGAAAATGAACGAGATGCAATCAATTTTAATTGATTCCGAGTATACTCTTCAGCGCAGAAATTCGCCGTTTTGAATCTTCAAGGGGGGTGAATTTCCGTAATTCGGAAACATGTTCAAAGAGGGCGGTTGCGCGCGAATTAATGTCCAGATTTGTTTCGTTTAACTTTAATCGAGTAAAATGTTTGCAAATCTATTTGTTTATTCAGGACACGTAAACTCGCCCCAAGTTGGGATCCTCTTCAAATAGGTCAAATGCCGGAAATCGCTCAAGTAATTGAATTCATTAGTTTTACACCCATTGCTCGAACGCGTGTTTCGTGCACTGTTTCTTGCCCTGCGCCAGTCGCAATAATTTTTCACTACTGCTCACCCCCCTGCAACCCTGCCGTCCAAGACATTGCATCCTTCGCGCGATGCCATTCCGGCTAATGCAACCTAATCAAATTGTTGCTATGTCTGCCCGCATTCAGCTCTGTTTCTGCCGCTTTTTCCCTTTATCCTGATTCGTTCGCTCCGCCTGCCAGCACTGCATCAATGCGTGAAATCGTCCTGCTGCAATAACAATTCCCCGCCGCTCCGGCGATGCATTTTCGGGCATTCGCATTCGGCCAGGACGAGAGGACGTAAAGTGGAGTGGCGAGCGGGCATGCGCCAGTGAAGCGCAAGGTAAACAAAAGGTAATAAAACGAGTGGAAAGGTAGCCTCGGGCCGCAAGGACGCAAGGACGAATAAAAACATTGCGTTGCCACGCTCGCCGGACAAATAACAAAATAACCGCTGTGCACACATCCGAATCGCGCGTACGAAGTGTGCTTAGAGCAGCGACAGGACGCCAAGGACTTCTTCACCTTTGGCTACGACCTCGTTCATCTCCGCTCCAAGGATAATTAGAAAATTCCGCGCTAATATCGCTGACAAACTGCAGCAGCTGGCAAACTTTCATTTTTGCCTTTGTTCCGCTGTTTTCCCCACGGCGTGTTTCCGCTCGAAAGCACACTTCCCGTCACGATCTCGGACGAGAAGTCTGGCAACTCTTTGAACGACTCGCCACGATGAAAGTTTCATAGAGTGCGGGCGTTTTCTGCGCGCCGCTAGATTGAACGTGAGAAACGCGTCCGTCAATACGTGCCCCACGAGTATTCTCGTGCGGCGTGCCTGTGCCCACTTCCGGCCGCCATATATCTTCGCGTATGAAGACCTCGCCGCGGCTTTGTTCAGTGGGCGGCAGTCGCGCATAAACAACAACCGCCACCGAGTTGTGGCCCACAGCAATGACTCCACTTTTTCGTCCTTTCGCGGCGAGGACTGCATTGTTGTGGCGGCCACCTAGCACCCTGCCGCCGCCGCCCACGAATAAATTTCTGGATAAGCACCCCATTCGCCAGGAGTCCTAGCGTCCTGGGATAAGTGCCTGCTTGAGGTATGAGCCAAGCAATGCCAGGACCAGTAATGGTGTTTCTTTAGCTACTTATTTTTTAGTGGATTCGGATTCTTTGTGTTTCGAAAATTTCGGCAAGAATCAGAGGGTTGCAAATGTATTCATAAACAATGCGACAATCTGAGCGCAAAGTTTTAATAAATGTGCGTGCCCAAAAGACACGGCAGCGGGGGCGGCGGCTGCACCGAGAGCTGAGCTTCATATCCGAGCTCGGGGGCGGCGAGGCGCTCGAGCTGCCGTCTCGCGGCGGTGCTTAAGGCCCCTGGACGCCACTGCAAACAAAGAGGAACCGCATCGTCCCCGCGCGCGCTGCGCGCCACGATTCGAGCGTAGCCGAAGGGGGATGACGACGAGGAGGCGCGCGGAATTGCTGATGGAATGAAACTTTGTTGGGAAAAATGCAAACTAGCCGCCACCGCGACGAGCATAAATTTAATTAACAAATTGCCTTTAATCAGTACGATCAAGTCGCACCAGCAAATGCCGATTTACACGCATTTGCAAATTTTCAATTTATCATTATTAACTCCACCAGCATTTATTTCATCTAAATTACATTTTTACTCATTTATATAGATCAATCATTCCCAATGTGGTCGCTACCGCCCTCTGGTGTGCCCAATTTACCTGTGTACCTGAATAGGCTGCAGGAAGGGGGGATGTCAAAACAGTTAGGAAACCACTGATATAGTTGAATAACCAATTGCTAAATATGTATCTGAAGGGAAGTAAGGAAACTTTGACTTTTCTCTTGGAAACACAATTAGAGAGACTTCTTCTTTCTACATCTAAGGTAGCGATTCCCAGTTTATGGTACATGTACCCCTGGGGTTGCGCAATAAGTTGTTTAGGGATACAGTAGAATTCAGCAATAAAAAATACACTCATCTATGTATTTATTTATTTATCACAAATTAATTGGGCAGTAATTAACGATGAATACTAGACTAGATAAAAAACATATCAGGTGGTATGCAAATAAAAAACGATTGGGAACCACTGATCAGAAGTATTGAATTTGGAGAATATCTTCAATATGGAAACGATTTAAATTGATCCTTAATTCGAGTAGAAATTAGGGTGTCCCAAAATTAACACACGATTTGAATTTTGCGCCACTGTATACTATTTGATCAATAAAAAAGTACAATTTTTAATTATTAGCCTGTGTTTTCTATCAAAATTACTTCTTGCGTGAATTTTGGGACACCCTATATACACTGTTGAATTATTCGTGTATATAGATAATTGTAGATTGTAGATTATTGTAAATCGATAAGTTGTTCTTTTTGCAAATTTACTTCTTTCAAGGCAGGGGCAGCAACCCTTCGACCAGCCCAAAAAGGCAAATGGCAAGGAAAAGAGTAAGGACATAGTAGATCGTCCAGAAATGCATCTTTCGTAGCTTATAAAAGTTGCGGGTTGCCGGCCTCTGATCTAAGGAATTGCATTTGGAAAATGACTGAGAATAAGCAATTTCCGGGGACATAATACGTAGTCCTGCGGGACATGAATTGATGGCGCGAATGAGATTGTGTCGCAATAGGCTTACAGTTTATTCGCAATTCCGGAATGGAAATCAATAATGCTTTTCGCTTTTCGCGTTGACGAGCAATTCCCCATCCGCGCCCCTCTGAATCGAAGCCAATGTGTCGCAGAAATAGCGCGGAAATCTAGCGCGACAGCCAGTTGTAGACAGCAATAAATTACGCCGTCGCTAAAGTTAATTATGCGCCTTTGTCTGCGGCGCACTCCGGCCCAAGAAACGTGTCACCGGCGGCTTCTTGCCCATAACACGGTTACCGCAATCAATGTCCGCAACCGGAAGAAGAAGCGCGCTAACGATCGAATGCAAAAGGTATGTTAATTCGAGATCAAAAACGAACTTCTTGGACGACTTTGTTTCGCATTAACTCTCTCTAAAAAAGCAGCTGCTTTATTGACAGAACTCATTTCTCCTCTGGCAGCCAGTGTGACGATTAAAACCGGAAATTGCATTATAAACCCGACAATATGAAGTCTGAGTTGAAACTTTCAAGATCTCCGCAGGAATCTGTTCTTTAAGATGTCAATAATTGAATTCGTAAAGCAAACCGAAGCGAAATGCAGTAAATGAGGTTACCGCAACGTAATTACGCAACATGAACAAAGCTAATTGTAATTACATGCTTGACTTGAAGACGTTGTGAAATATCCACAGTTTGGTATGGAAATTGGAGGATTGGCGAATGAATAAATTCAGCGCGAGCACCCTGCCAACGAACACTAACGAACACTGCCGAAGCAGATCCGGAAACGTGCATAAATATTTTCACTCTCGCGAAATCCCTAAGGGATTTCATGAATTGACGGAACATGTAATAATTCCCTGAATAATGTTACTGATTTAATTAAAACACTTGAATGGCTTTCGCAAACTGATAAATCTTATGTAATTAACGGAATTGCGCACGAATTAACCTTAAAAAAAGAGAAATGGCTTCAATAATTGAAAACCTTGAAACTCTTGCGGAATTTATTCCTGAAGAGCTGTTTAATTTACTAATTCGAAGTTGAAATGGATTCGTTGAATTTTACAGTTTTCTGTTTGAGCCATTTCATGAAATCTCGGATTATACTTTCCAGGGAGAACATATTGGAATAGCGATCAAATCATAGCTGAATTCCACGCATTGTCACAGCTAGCGCCATCTATCAGCTGATAAAAGCGGAAAGTATTTATAAACACGCGCGGTTTATCTGGTGTGAAATTGGCGAGAATCAAGAATGCACGCCAGCGTATTGATCTCGCCCCATTTTAATAACAAGTGTGCGCGCCGCAGCAGCATCTCGCCGAGGGCGGCGGCGAGAGGGTGGCGCACCCTCGCTAATCCATATGTCGTTCAAAGTGAAATTTAATCCTATCCTTCCCGTGCATTGCGCATCCCTTTCAGCCGCCGCTGAGCATCCACTCGGAAAATGCTCAGCTGGCAGGCAGCGGCGTGCGCGCTCCGCCACCCCCTCGCATGCAGTTCGACGACAAACCAATAATTTCGAATTGGAAAAGTGCGCGAAAAAGTTTTACGGCCATTTTTGCGGAATTCGCATAAAAGCGAACAAAGAGCGAGCCCGATTAAACGCGAAACGTGAGAAATGTGACGGTCCCCAGGGGGGTGGCAGCGAGATCCGTATGCAAATACACGCATCGAAGGGTGGACGCCGAGAATTGCGTCATAAAACTAAACAGCAATAAACGACGATGGACAAAAACCAAAACATTCAGAATCCAGCTGCTTTGCCGCCCCCTATCGCGATTCTTCCAAAATAAGCACCCTCAAAGTTTGTTTTTCCTGATGCCAAATATATATAGCTGAAGCAAGAAGTCGACAGAAATCAGTCGTGTACAAATGAGTTTCGCTCAATCATGTGCTATCGCGATTCGCGCAACCCCCCGGCGCCCAGCGAACCCCCATCGGCCACGTGAGCGACTAATAGCAACTATCACATCATGCCCTTTTTGCCATTGCTGCTTGTTGGCCGCTGGGCAGGTGAGGACGAGAGGCTGGCGGGGTCAAAGGTCAGTTCGCAGCTCGCGTGTTTATCGGGGTCAGCATGCGCTCCGCCGGATAAACCACCCCCCGGTAATCGCGCGGCGCGCTTATCTCACCTGCTCCATCTTAATTCATATTGCCTGAGACGAGACGGGCACGGGGGAGCACGGGGGGATTGGAAACATATACATCTGCTGCTGCGAGAAGGAGGAAACAATGTCTAGCCGAGATTGATCATATAGGTCAATACGTCATCTTTATATATAAAAATGAATGTATGTGTACCGACATTTTTTCTTTCCATAGACCCCTCAACCTAACCTAACCTCTTTTTTTGGACTTCCTTCCCAATAATAAATTTTTCTCCGTACAACTTCAGATCTCCAAGTTGGAACTTGCGTCTCTGGCTGAACGGAACAATGGCTTCATAGACCCCTTAATGTCTTATTGCAGAGGTCGGCAACGCGGCGCCCGCCATGAATTCGTAGTGCGCCCTTCGTGAAAAACTGATGTTCAGAACATTTTACAGTGTTGCCAGATTTTTCTTTGAAAATCTGTTGAATATTTAAAAATAGCATAGATATGTGATGAAAGGATACAATAACAATGGTTTGCATGTATTTTGGCTATTTGTTTCCAAATCCTATAAGAATTATCAAAAATTAATGTCATGAAGCTGTTGAAATGAATTAATTTTTTATAATTATTATTGGATTCTGCAACAAAATGCATGTATTCCATTGTTATTGTATGCCTTAGTCACCTATACCGCTATTGTTATAATATTCAATATTTTAAC
>JAOEHK010068914.1:0-19375 GCA_025447835.1 Labidoglobus nevermanni | reverse complement strand
AGGATATTAATTGATAATTAGGATATTAATAGTTTCAATCACCTCACCTTTTGTTTGAAGCGAAAATATTGAATTCTTCCTGTGTTATCACGGTTGCCTACAGTGTGGTCCTTCACCTGGCACAACCAGGCAGGATCGCGTAGTACGCGACATGGAGATGCACACGACAGCATCCCATCATCCATAGATTACCATCTATTTTACAATTAGCAGGCTAGTGCGTCTAAGGCAGTTCCACGTCGTCCAGAAAGCTTCCCGGAAGCTCGTGGGTGACAGCCAGCCGTTAGACATGCTTAGGTGAATATGTGACCGTGGTCGGCTGCAAGAAGTAAATCAATCGACAAACGTTTGCTAGGCTATAGCGTAAGGTAAAAGACGACCTTCTTCGGCGTGCTACGCAGGAAAATGACGAAGCCACCCAGCGAGAACCTGGCCAACGTGAAGCTCGTCGTCGTGGGCGATGGTGGCGTGGGGAAAAGTGCCATAACAATACAATTCTTCCAAAAGCTCTTCGTCACCGACTACGACCCGACGATCGAGGACAGCTACCTGCAGCACGTGGAGGTCGATGGGCAATGGTGCATCTTGGACGGTGAGTCCAGGGCAGGAGATGCATCGTCGTTGTGCTCATCATTACCGCCTGCTTGCAGTCCTGGACACTGCCGGCCAGGAGGAGTTCAGCGCAATGCGCGAGCAGTACATGCGGAAGGGCGACGGCTTCCTGCTGGTGTATTCCGTCACGGACAAGAACAGCTACGAGAACATCGTGCACTTTCACACGCAGATCCTGCGCGTCAAAGACCGCGACGTCTACCCCATGCTGCTGGTGGCGAACAAGGTCGACCTGGTGCACCTACGCAAGGTCACCGAGGAGCAAGGACGCGAACTGGCGCACAAGCTGGCCATTCCCTACATCGAGACGAGTGCCAAAGATCCACCACTCAACATCGACGCCACGTTTCATGAAGTAAGTTTACCACAATGGGAAAGTGAAGTTTGTAGCAATTTCGAGTGATAGGTGGTACGGATAATTCGCAATCAGCCGCAGCCCAAGGAGCGCAGGAGAAGCAACCGCTGGAAAGGCCTGAAGAAGAAGCTGCAAAGCTGCATGATCCTCTAATGCGACCTCATCTTCCTTCATCGAACAATGCTGATACTCGCAACGGGGAAGCGCACCTGCTGATGGTGAAATGTTGATTGTGCAGACTCACCAAAAGCATCGCGTGTAATTCATTTATTCCGATCGGTAAATTGCTTTTCGCACGTGAATCGCTGATGTTGAATCGTAGCAAACAAACGCGTTCAAACGATTTCTCTGGAAAGCAAGCAAAAAATGCAAAGTTATGTTGACTGGCCAAGAATTCAAATTGAGATGAATGCAAATCAACGCATCATGACAATAATTGCAATCGTACTCTAAATTTCATTTCTCGCTTAGGTACACATATTCAACGGACCAACACTTGCTCATACTTTCAAAAGTTTCTCGCAAACTTTAACTTGCGCAACTTTTGCATGCCAAAAATGCATTTCAGTCATTATAACGCATTAATTATGCGTGCATCATCTAGACTTGTCGCCTAATTTAATTAAAACATAAGAGAGTTAAAATGCTCTGCGTTGCTGCGGTGCAGGTCACCAAAGAATAACTGAAAAGCAAAATACCAAAATATTTATATTGCTGAAACCAAAGAGTTTGCCTAACGAGGAGTAGACAGCGAATTTAGTGTGAATTGAAAAATTGTCGATGTTTATGTAACCGCACTTGATGCAACTTGGCTACGAACGCAATGAATCTGTACAGTTTCAATGCTCTTCAGCCAGTTGCCATGTAACAAAGCCAAATATATGACAATTGTTTATATGAGCCGAATGCAACCTTTACGTTCGAATGAAGAGACTGATACTCTAAATGTTGACGATTACAAATCGTGTTAAATGTACATCGCAAAGTTGACCTGGACCGGGAATCGAACCCGGCACTACGCCATTCGCGGGCGGAGGCAGTACCAACTAAGCTTCCAAGTCCTATCAACCTTCGATACACATTTTGCTCTTAGTCGCGATGTTCAGCGTATTGCATTCCCGGCGCACAGCGTCTGAAGGTTGATAGGAAATAAATTCCTTCTCTTGCAACCTTTACCTTGGGTCTTAAGTAAGGTCCACGCTTCCGATCACGTTGCAGCTCACGGTGTCGATGGAGAAGCACCTGCAGGTGCACGCCGTGACTGGACACTCAGCGTGTTCCCTGGAACAAGTTCGGTAGTACGAATGCGATATTAGTGGACGCTCGCGCGACGTACTTGAACCAATGCGTTATGTGGGATGCGTGGCCGCCGTGCCGACACGTCTGGCACCAGGTGAACCAGCTGGCGAAGTCGCTGAGCTTGCTGCCGTCGGCATCGCCGGCGTCCGGCATGCCCATCGTCGTGCCCATATGCATGAGGCAGATGACGCATCGCGGCAGCGGCTTGCGGCAATTGGGGCACGAGGAGAGCTTCAGCTTGTTGGCGGTGCCGCCGAGGCGCGGGTACGCGGCGCGTCCGCGATTCGCCTGCATGTACGCGCTAATGCTCTTGCCGCAGAAGTTGCACGACACGTGCACCTGCTGGGGGGGCTTGTCGTTGGGGTTCTGCGCTGTGGCGCAGATGTCAAAGTGCGCGCGCTGCGTCCATAGCTTCCACGTGTCCAGCAGGCAGCGGTAGCCGGCGATCCAGTCGTGCACGTCGGCGAGCAGATCGCTGCTGAACGCGTGGACGGCGATCAGCGCCGTCGACTGGATGTCGCCGGTGGCGTCGAGGAAGCGCTGCAGCAGGCGCACGCCGTCGTGGCTGCTGCCCGTCAGCATCACGCCGTTCAGGTCGCCCTCGTGGATCAGCTTGGCCGTCAGCTGCTTCAGGTACTCGTACAGCTGCTGGTCGCAGAGGAACGTGCACGCGAACGCAATGCGGTCCTCCACCAGAATCTCGGTCTCGTGCTGCAAGTGACCGAGGGCATTGCGTATCAGGGACGCGCGCTGCGCCAGCTACGCACCAGAATCGCCTCAAAGTTGTAGTGCTCGGCGGTGAGGAAGGCGAACATGGCGCGCAGGTACGGATCGGCGAGCTTCATCTTCGGCGACGAGCAGAACTGCCGCCACATGCTGTTCTTGTCGTCGGAGAAGCCGGCCAGCGCCATCGCGACCACGTTGAGGTTCTCAGCGTCCTCGCTGCTTGCGTTCAGGATGTCGATTGCGGTGCGAATCTTCATGTTGAAGACCGCGATCGCTGCGGCGCGCGTTACGCGTTTATTCGCCACCAATTGCTCCAGGATGGTGGGCTGCTTGTTGTCCTTGTTGAAGTGCCAGCCGCACAAGTACAGCGCTTTCGATCTGTCTTCGTGTCTGCGAAATGAGCGATAAATATGTCTTCTCTGTCATTGTTGCTGTCTAGTAATACCGGTAGACTTTTACCGGTGTCAACGTCTGGGAGAGACCGACATCCAACACAGTCATCGGATGCATCTCCGACTTGGACGCATTTGGCTCGAGCTTGAGGATGTCTCGGATGCCTGGGTGCTTGCAGTTCTGACCCCGGATGGTGCCTTCTTCGACGAGTCTCTGGCACAGCGCGAGCCAATGCCACAAATGCACCAGGCGCTCGTCATCCACGTAGCTGGCATTTTTACTGATGTCGTTCTGCAAATCATCGCCGCTTAGATCTAGCGATGCAAGGCTCGCGCTTTGAAACCTCCAAGCCGTAACCTTTGATGGCGCGCTCCTTCATTTTATCCGAGATATCATTCAAGCTCTTATGCAGCTTGCTCTTCAGCGTCATGCTCTTGATCTTCTTGCGTCCGTACGTCCACACGACGTTGGAGTTGGGCGCCCAATTGAGCGTGATGCGATCGAAGACGGTGTAGTCGATAATTGCGCCCGAGGAGGTGATGGTCAGCATGCGG
Organism: Labidoglobus nevermanni; assembly: GCA_025447835.1. NCBI lineage: Eukaryota > Metazoa > Arthropoda > Insecta > Coleoptera > Staphylinidae > Labidoglobus > Labidoglobus nevermanni. Next base: position 15,436 of record JAOEHK010068914.1, on the reverse strand, counting down.
TATTCGTCCGAATCGTGCCACGAGAATGACGTCACGTTGGGCGTGGTCTTCAGGCGCACCTCGCGCTCCAACACGGACGGCTCCACCTCGTCGTTGCCGACGACCGAGTGCTGGATGTCGTACAGATGGATCACGTTCGAATCCTTGTGCAGCGCGCTCAGCAGGTTATTCTTCGTGGGGCACCACGCGATCTTCGTCAGCGGCCGATTGGACGGCAGCACGATGATCGGCTTCTCGAAGTTCCGCATGTCCCAGATGCTGATCTGGCTCTCGTAGAACGACGCCAGCTGCTGATCGTTGTTCGGGTCGACGTTCACGCCGAACACGCCCTTTGTCAGCGTCGTATTAGCGGCTTTCGTCGTATCTGAAACTGGCGATTCAACAGGTACATCGGAAATGCGCATGAGATCACCTCGAAAATCGATGATTTTGATGCTTTTCAAGTTCATGCCCGCAGCCAAAAGGCGACTGTTGCTCTGGAACCAGCCGATACTGTGCGCCGACTCCGACAAGCCAAACTCGCCCACTGGCCGACTGCTGAAGGGCTGTTCGGGCACGCCAAACTTGCTGGTGTCCGCGTAACTCTTCACCACGTCCCACAGTAGGATGCAATGGTCGGAGCGGTTCTTGTCGTAGCCTCCAGCGAGTTTATTATCGATGGGATTCCATGCCACGCTGTTGCAGGGTCGCGAGAAGCGCGGAACTGAAACCCGTCCCGGTACCTTCATCTCCAATCCGCCTGTCCATCTCGTCGCCGATCTTACTCAGTTCTCGCCCACTGGGCGACTGCTCAGACACTGCGCCAAAGTTGCTGATGCATATTTTGCCGTTGGATTGACCCAGAGCCAGCAAAACCTTCGAGTCTGGCTGGCAGCTGACATCGACGCATTTCACGTAGTACGAGTGCGGAATCTTCGACAAGACGCTCGCTGCCGTCGACTCGGAAAGGCGGATGGCTGCGAAAGACAACAGAGTGGAAAATCACATTTCACATTAGCTTGCTTTTCGCTTACTTGCCGTCGACTGCTCGTCAAAGGGCTCGATTTGGTACAGACGCAGTTCTGAGCCGCAAGTGATGAACTTTTGTCCGCAAGGCGCCCATTGGATTTCCAATTTGCCAGACATGTTCAGTTTCACTCACGATAAACGACAAACTGCATTGTTATAGACATGTCTAATGATCCAGTTGAGATAAACTTGATCGCAATTGAGGTTATGTTGATCTGCATCCAGTAAGTCAAGGATCTCATCAACAAATTGATGATAATTCTGTAGCAAGCGCATCTTGTTGGTTTCGTATAGATTGTAGGTACGCCTATTATTAAAATACGAGTAGCGAAAGTTGAATGTCAAAGAAAACTTAGGTTAGTATGACAATTATCACCTGGTATAAACAATTCGTCAAGTGCAAGTTCTTATTTACATAGAAGCTAGTCCACGATTACGCCATGGGCTTGTTCGGGAAGAGTCAGGAGCGTAATCCCAAGGATATGGTGAGTAGAACGCACTCGCAGGTCGCGGTAATAATTGGACCTACGCAGGTGAACGAATGGACGCACAAAATCCGAAAGGAAGGATACCAGTTAGACCGACAAATTCGAGGTATACATAGCATTAGACTGCTCCTGATAGCTGCTACACCCATTGCACTAATAGCCATTCAGCGGGAGGAAGAGAAGGTGAAGCGCGTGCTGAAGGAGGCAGCGAAGAAGGGCGATAAGGACACGTGCAGCATTCTGGCGAAGGAGATCATCCGCGCCCGCAAATCGATCAACAAGATCTACACGTCGAAGGCGCACCTGAACTCGGTGCAGCTGCAGATGAAGAATCAGCTGGCGACGTTGCGCATTGCGGGCGCGCTGCAGAAGTCGACGGAGGTGATGCAGGCGATGCAGCGGCTCGTCCGCATTCCAGAGGTGGCCAAGACCATGCAGGAGATGTCCAGAGAGATGACGAAGGCTGGCATCATCGAGGAGATGCTCGACGAGACATTTGAGGGCCTTGAGGACCAGGAGGAGATGGAGGAGGCGGCGCAGGCAGAAGTCGACAAAGTGCTCTTCGAACTCACCGAGGGCAAGCTCGGCGAGGCGCCCGAGGTGCCGGTGGGCGACACCGCCGTCGCGACGCCAGGCCACGTCAGCGAGCACGAGGAGGAAGAGGACGAGAAGGAGCTGGAGGAGATGCAAAGCCGTTTGGCAGCGCTGAAATCTTAGATTTAACTCGTATTTTTCTGTCTTTTTCATGTCTACTTTGTGGTTCCGTAGTGCTGGCACTCACCATTAGCTTCTACACAAATACTAATTTATTCCATAAACGATATAACGTTGAGATAGGAGTAGAGTTGATGAGAAATGCGTTACCTAAGTTGTTCTCCAACTTGCAATAGTAAGGCAAAATAAATATTAAGAACGAAAATGAAATGAACCTGTGAGACGGCTACATTTAACGTCGTTTTTTCTTCTCTTGCTTCCGGGCCCGATGATGTGGTCGCCGCGGGGTGTTCTGTGGAGTGCTTTGAGTCGAACTCTCATCGTCGCTGTCGCCCTTCACAACAATCATTGCATGGAATGATTGCGCTCACTGATCAGAACATTATCAACTCACTCGCAACCAGTTGCTGGACGACTCATCGTTGTTGTTACCCTTGTAAATGCAGGCAAACAAGCAAAGCAGCTGAAAGGCAGCTCCGAGGTACAGGCCATAGCGAACTATGGTCGCTGTCATGTCTTCGACGCCGATATTAATTGCGGCATTCATGGTTGCTGATAATCAACACAAAACTCAAGAGAATCGAAGATTGTTTGATTGCAAAACTTGATCAATATGGTTAGGTTTGACGTTCACTTGACGCGAAAATGACAGTGATAAAGGGATGATAATATTTGGGAAAATTGATGAAACTCTCAACATTTTTAATGCTCTTAGGCATGCATTCGTTATTGTAGAGCAATGAACTTCTTTTCATTGTTGGAAACGATGATATGATTGATTTGTTCACCTCGCAATGATGGCAAAAATTCGGATGTTTCTGCAGCAATTATTTGCACTGATTAGAAAACAAATAAAGTTGTTGTCTATCGAATTTCGTAAACGAATTGCAATAGCATTAGCGTGTTCGTATCGACTTCCTGACGATTTTCTGACAGGCCTTCCCTTTCCAAACTCATACTCTCCTTCGTCCCTGCGAGTAGTTTGGGTTGGGTCGAGGGTTCAGATAAGGTAGTAGTAGACCTAGGTGCCTGCACGTAATAGCCGGGAAGGAAGCCGTAGTTTGCATGTGCCAGGTGTGTGCAGATGCAATGGACGCATCTTACTTTATGCAGGAGATGATGGCAGAGACTTCAGCAGTGGCCACCAACACCGGCATCTTTTCCATTAAGATCGAGCGGATTGAGAGCGTGCCCGACATTCAGATGGACGAGGACGAAAAGTAAGCCCCCATTGTGGTGTGTGTTGATTCGGTGATAACAGTGATGGCAGTGTGGCCGCAGAGGCGCTGAGCCAATTGGGCGGTGGCCCCACCTACCCTACGAAGTCTTCGCCTGCGGGTGCCGGCGACCAGCCAGCCGGCCCGTCGACGCCGCTGTCGAATGCGTCTGGCCGAGGCAGAGGTTGCCGCTTCTGCAGCGCGACCTTCCGCAGCAAGGCCGCCCTGAGCGAGCACCTCGCCTCGCATGGGGTGCGCGCACATTCGTGTCGCGTCTGCGGTATGCCGTTTCAGGCGCAGCCCGAGCTCGACAAGCACATGCTGGAGCAGCACAAGGCGCAGCTGGCGAACCAGTGCAAGATCTGCGGCCAGCAGTTCTCGCGCGCCTCCTCGCTGACGAACCACCAGAAGATCCACACGTACACGCCCGGCCGGGCGATGGCGCAGAACCTCATCGGCGACGAGGAGGAGCTGGAGGAGATCCTCACCGGCAGCATCAAGACGGAGGCGAGCCCGAAGAGCAGCGCGCTCACGCTGCCCCGGTACGCAAACGGCGTGAAGACGGAGAAGGGCCAGTTGAAGGACGCGAGCACGTGCCGCGAATGCGGGGTGGGCGTGGAGGGCCATGGGCCGCACTTGTGCAAGGCGCCGCCGCGCAAGGTGCACAAGCACGCGTGCGACGAGTGCGAGAAGACGTTCCCCACGAAGCAGAAGCTCTTCCGCCACAGCTGGACGCACCGCCTGAAGAGCTACAACTGCGAGCAGTGCGGCACGCAGTACCACACGCAGGAGGAGCTGAAGGCGCACCGGGCCACCAGCCACCAGGCGAACTCGCCGTATTCGTGCGCCATGTGCGCGAAGACGTTCGGCACGCGGCAGGGCCAGTGGGAGCACCAGCGCAGCCACTGCGGCGCCGGCAAGCGCTTCTTCTGCCAGCGCTGCGAGAAGCGCTTCTCCAGCCGGCAGGGCTTCCGCATCCACATGCGCTCGCACACCGACGACAAGCCCTACGGCTGCCAGTACTGCAAGCAGGCGTTCCGCGACGGCGGCACGCTGCGCAAGCACGAGCGCATCCACACCGGCGAGCGGCCCCACGCGTGCCCCATCTGCAGCAAGGCGTTCAACCAGAAGGTGGTGCTGCGCGACCACGTGCGCACGCACTCGCGCGCCGTGCGCGCCGACGCCGACGGCCTGCTCGCCTGCGCCGTCTGCCCCGACAAGTTCCAGGACCAGGACGAGCTGAGCGCCCATCTGGTGCGCCACAGCGACGAGCTGGCGCAGATCGCCAGGGAGGCGGCGAAGGCGAGCCGCCCGCCGCCGCCCGAATGAGCCACCCATGTCTGTCATGTGCATTTTCAATCGTTTGCTTTCCGCTCCGGATAGCCGAGCAGGTCGGGGGTCCCGAACCTTCCAGGGGCCAGCAAGCAGAGGAAAGAGCCTCCACTGATGAGGCACCGGTTCGGAACCCCTGGTCTAGGTGTTTCGTGCCGGACGCGGCTGCTGGGTGAATAAACAGTCGCAGTTTGCTCCAAATCATTTTATTGGAACGAATACCGGCTCTACACCCAATGGGGACCGGAACGACACGCAGATTAGTTTCAGTAAGCAGCGAAGGAAGGGCGAGGATGGCGAAGGAAATATAAGCGCTTGGAATTCCAATAAGAAACGGCAACCGACTAACCAGCGGCTACTCACTATTGAAGTGCCGATTTGCGGGCAGGAGACGGCGACTTGCGCGGCGACCTTGCTCCGCTGTTTGCAGCGGCTTGAAGGGAATTGTCCCTCTCGGGCGAGGGCGACTTGCCGCTCAATCGATTCGCCGAGGCGGACAAGCGGACCTTCGTGTCCAAATGCCTGAATCTGGAATGCACGTGGGCACGTTGCAGGGCATTGACGCGCCGGGACGCGAGGGTACGCACCTTATCGGCACGTCGCTCGCAGCGCCATCTTCGTTGATGCCCTGCAGGATGAAGGCGAGCGGCCAACTGATCCACGAGGACGTCCTGGAAGGCAATGGGGGATGTAGAGCGAATGCGGTCGGGATGCGCGCTCGACTCACGCGTTCGGCGCTGCGGCCACGTCCAGCGAGACGACGCTCTCGTCCTGGGTGAGGCGGCGGCCCAGCGTGCCCTTGGCGATGCTCGGATTGTAGATGTTGGGGTCGCTGACCATGCGCACGAAGAAGGAGCGCTTGTGGGCGAGCGTCGCCTGCTTGCGCTTGCTGTCGATGATCTCGAACAGCTCGTCCTGCGCCTCCTGCTCCTTCTCGGCGTCGGCCTTCTCGAGCAGGTCGTCGGCGAAGTCGGCGATGACGCGCCACGCGTACTCGATGTCCGCGTCGCTGGCGTTCGGCGCGGTGGCGCAGAAGCGGATCACGTACTTGTCGTTGACGTGCGCCGGCACCATGTGCAGCTTGCCCGAGCCGTTGATGGCGCTCAGCAGCTTCTCGTTGAGCTTGTCGGAGTGGCGCAGGCGGAAGCACACCAGGCCCAGCTTCACCTCGTTGCACACCTCGAAGCGCTGGTCGCTGAGCACCAGCGCCTCGAACTGCTTGGCCAGCTGGCAGTGGTGGCGGATGTACGCCTGCAGGCCGGAGATGCCGTACGTGCGCAACACGAACCAGAGCTTCAGCGAGCGGAAGCGGCGGCTGAGCGGCACGCCCCAGTGCCGGTAGTCGATCGACGCGTCCGAGTAGCCGTGCTGCAGGTAGAGCGGGTCGACGACCAGCGCCGAGGTGAGCCGCAGCCGGTCGCGCACCCACATCGTCGAGCAGTCAAAGTTCACCAGCAGCCACTTGTTGGGGTTGGTGTTGAACGAGTCGGCGTGCTCGATGCCGGCCAGCGGCGACCGGAGCTCGGGGCAGATGAACGAGCTGCCGGCGTACGCGCCGTCCACGTGCATCCACACGCAGGGGAACTTGCGCACCACGCCGCCGATCTCCTGGAGGTTGTCGAACGAGCAGCACGACGTCGTGCCGAGCGTCGCCGCGACGTAGAACGGCACCAGGCCGGCGCGCTCGTCCGCTTCCATCGCCTGCAAGATGGGGCAACACGTGGCGGACGCGTGGTCAGCATGGCGGCTACGTTACCGCCATCAGCGTGGCGCCGCGCAGCGTGTTCCGCCGGTCCGGCTCGAGGATGCGCAGCTTGACGAAGGCGATCATCGCCCCCTTCTCGATGCACGAGTGCCCCTCCTTGGAGCAGTAGGCCATCAGCTTGGAGAGCAGCACGCCGTCCTCGGCGTGCGGATGCAGCTGCTTGAGGCGCTTGAGGGCTTGCGCGCGCGCCGCCAGCATCGTCACCAGCACGCACTCGCTCGCCGAGGCCTGGATGACGCCGCCGCCGGCGCTGCCTGGATGCAGCGCCATGAAGTGCGCCGGCAGGCCGATGGCCTTCGCCAGCCAGTCCAGCACGATGGTCTCCAGCTCGGTGCACGCGGGGCTGGCCGCCCACGAGAAGCCGATGCAGCCGATCGCGTCCGAGAGCATGTCGCCCAGGATGGACGGGAACGAGTTGCCGCTGGGGAAGTACGCGTGGAAGCGCGGATGCTGCCAGTGGGTCACGCCCGGCATGATCTTCCGCTCCACGTCGTCCATGATCGCGTCCCAGTTTTCGGGCGTCAGCGGCGCCTCGTCCGGTATTAAATTCCGCAAATATCCCGGCTCGACGCTGGGCGTCACGCGCCGCTCCTCGATGTTCTCCAAATAGTTGCAGATGTATTCAATCATCTCCTTGCCGCGGTGCCGGAACTCGCCGCTGTCCATTATCGCCGTATCTGCAAGTGCGAAAAAGCGATCAACTCATTGGCGACTTCTTCGCAAGCTCAAAGTAGGTGAACAATGGCACCGCTCTCAAGTGCCGTCCTCGGATGGATGTGGCTGACGTCCATAATTGCTTTCTGATATTGCTCGCCATTCATCGATGCGCTGCGCAGCGATCGCGAACGAGATGGGAATAGCGATAAGAGGCGCCCTCAATTCGCCAAGGGCGAGAGGGTGTCGCAGTCGGGGAGGGGAATACCAACTTAATCAACTTATCAAACCATGATGTGTCTGCAATGAATGTGATTGGGGGTGATAGTTACGTGGTACTTTGCGGCTCAGATCTTGTTGCGCCTGCGGATCGGATCGACCTGCCTTGTGGTCGTCCCGAGAAGTGGTGCCAAACTGCCGCCCCCAGAATGAGCGCGATATTGCGGTCGGCTTGAAGGGCAGCAGCAGCAGCAGCAGCGCGAGACTCGCGCACCACTCGTCAAACGTCTTGCTTCGTTCTTCGCGATCGCCGCCCCCGCACGCGCGTCATCCCCCTGCTGCGCGCAATTATTGTCGGCGAGGAAATTCCGCACGTGTGCGGGATGCAATTTGCATTTTATTGATGCATAGAGCAGCATTCGCATTATCGGGGTGCGGGTGTGCAGGTTGGCACAACGCGCCCCGCCCCGGGTGACCAAGTGACCAGAGAGCCGGCAATGATTGCGATTGTGAGCAGCAGGGCGAAGGGCGAGCGCAGCAGCTGCGATTTGATGGCGTGTCAGGGTCACGCAAATGGGTTGCGCTCGCAGGCATTCGTCCGACATTGCTGGCATTCCTGGGCGCGTCGCAGGGCTGCAAGCGAAAGCGGAATGCGGGGGCGAATAGATGATGATAATGACAATAACTGCCTAACCCAACCGATCAGCAATGCAGCAAAGAGGCGTTATCAAGTAGCAAGCAACTCTGATAAGCGGTGACCTCGCTATCAATTGGATTCTCGCATCATGGCGGCGTTTGGAGCATTTGCAAATGGCTGACTTGCTGAGGACGCCATTATTAGCTGCGCTTGACCGCAGGGCCGGCTCCAGGTGGAAGCAAACCATGCATTCCATCGAGCTTGTTCGCTGCATCTTGGAACATAATTAATCGATATTTTATCAAATCTTCCTGAATACTGCTCTGCTTTGAGGCGCTGAAATCCTGGAGCCGGCACTGCTTGAGCTAATAGATGCCAGTGATGAAAACTGGTACGGACGCTATCAATTGCATTCGCTGCGAATCGAACTTACTTCTCAGGGTAACAATTCTCTTGAAGTCAATCTACTTTCCGCAAATGGCCAGGTGACCTTAGTAGGTGATTGCAGAGTCCAAGTCGGTTGGGTCGCTATCAATTCGACTTTCGCCGTGTGTAAGCTCAGATTGCACGCTCGTCGGCAGCATTTAAAGGTGCGCATTGACTCGCCAAGAAATGCCAGTCATTGCCTGTGGGCTGTAACTGATTGTGCTCGGAGTTGCTGCACACCTACGTTTTCTGCAGAATGAAAGCAATTGCATGATTTGCATTACCTCTATCAGTATTCTTATTACCATTACTTTTCGGCAACGCAAATGTAGAAATTGGAACCCCATCGCACTTCATACAACTGCATGGGTATCATTTTACAGATATTTATTGATGCAGTAAATTAATCTTTTCGCTACTCCTCCATTTCTAAATTATTTACATATTAAACCGCCGTAACCGAGGTGCCGAAGACTACAAGAGAGTAAGAAATATCGAGAAGCAGCCGCATTACCTAGGTTTGATTGGTGAACAGTGCCTTTATGAGGCCGCTAAACTCGATTTACAACAGTAATGCAGTTGGCTAACCGAGTGAAATGTCGCAAACGCAAGTCGTATAAAATGCAGCGTGGTGATGGTCTAGCACAGGGACGGCCAATCCAAATAAATACCCATGGGTATGCCCCAGCTGGTCCGTTGCAAAGATTTTCTCCTAATGGAAAGCCCAGGCGGGCATTCTCCCTCCTTAAGTTGGCCGTCCCTGGTCTAGCAGCAAGGAATGGTACGTTTCGCATGGCATTGGATTTAATCCCTTCGCACGACGAGCAATTGAATTGTGATTGGTGGGTGGTGGTAGGGCAGATCGGAGTGGATGACGGCGTCTAGGCCAGCAGCAGCCACACCACGCAGATCACAGCCAGCCATAGGAACGCTTTGGAGAGAAACTGCTCCTCCAGCTGCTGGCCGCGCGCTGCTGCCGCCGCCGCCCCGGGACGCGTATCCCCCAGGTTGAACGTGGACGTGAAGAAGCCGAATGGGAACGCGCCGATGCCGAACGATAGGTGGAAGCCGTTGTCGCCGAAGCCGAAGCCTGAGCAAGGACAAGGTCAGGTTCATCGGTGTCTTGATAGGGTGCGCTGGAGGCTCTCACCCGAGAAGTGGTTGCCAGCCTCGGGCTCCGTGCGCTGGCCTTGGGGTCGCGGGGGGAACTTCTCGCGTGGGTCCTGCTGGTCGGTGCTGCCGCGGCCGTACAGAGGGATGACTTTATCGCGATTGATGGCGGCTTTGCACACCGGGCACACCTGGTTCACGGGCCTGGCGTCTAGCCACTGATGCAGGCACGGCCAGCTGGAGCAGGAGGAGGTCATGAGCGCCACGACGATGCTTTCCAGGGACTCACCAGAACAGGTGGCCGCAGAGGCTGACGACGGCGTCGCGAGCCGTGTCCAGGCAGATATTGCACTCGAATGTGCGCTCGTCCTTCGTCTCTTCGCCATCAGCGGCCCGATGGCCGTTCGTCGGCTCGTCCACGCTGCTGGCCTCGTCCGTGTTTGTCAACACCATGACTGCTGCGCTGCGGGCGCTGCAAAGTGCGTGTTACTGTCTCGTAACACTATTACGCTTACTTTCTCGAAGTCATTCGAAAAACGCACTGACGTGTACGTCGTATTCAATCGCTTTCGACACTCACATGATTAATTATAGATTCTTCGGGTCACGTATCCTTCTCACGACGAAATTTTCCATTTGAACTGATATTACGCCTCTCTAACAATTGTGAAACAAATGGGGACGAACTGTTTCGACCAACATATAACATAAGCACCAAGTGACATATGGAATGCACGTTTCTCGATCACCCGATCGGAGGACGCACTTTCATTGCCCAAAATAGTAATTGCGAATTGTAACTTGCGAGGTCTACGCCAATTTATTTGCAAATTTGCTTGCAATTCGCAACATAATGATTTATTCAACAATTTCATTACAGGTTTCTATTTTAAGAAGAACCTCCTGTCCATGGAAACTAAATTAGTGATTCCAAAATGTTTGATATATTAACTAGTGAAGTACCCAGCCTTGAATAGCAATTGCGAATTATAACTTGCGCCAATTTATGAGCAAATTTGCTTGTAATTTGCAAAGTAATGATTTATTCAACAATCTCACTGCAGATTTCTATTCTGAAAAAAATTCCAAACTTAATTGTATTTTCAAAGTGTTTAACGTATTAATTAATGTAATTATCGCAGTAATGCATCAAATACCAATTGGCTTTACCATTAATGAATCTTTAATTAATGTGTCAGAGAGATGGCGCTGAAAGTGATGGGTGAAACATAGCAACAGCTTTGTCATTGCTATCGCCATTGTTCTGGCGTTAACTTGTAGGTCGTCTGCTGCAGTTCGGTGCAAGCAGAGCCCATCAGGGAGTTGCCAACTCCCGATCGCGTTCCCGGTCGCCCATCTCCCAACCAAACAACGAGCGTTAACGCATACGTTGGACGTGCGTTCTTGTTTTCGGTAAACGCGTTGCAAAACATGGCTATTTAAGATGTCGTCGACAAAACTGCGTCGTGCCACTTGCGCTCCTTGCGGCGTTCAACGACGAGCCCTGAAATCTGGAAGAGATGGACAAGACCAAAGGCATACGGTCGATGCAAGCGTCGGCAAAATGCCTGCAAACTGAGTCGAAGAAGAGCAGCAGCCAAGGTGAGCTTCTCCAAAATGGCAGCCATTTGGCCAATGTAATTATGTAATGCGCAATTGTTAGATGTTACCGGTGGTAAACAGTGGGCGCGTTGTGGGCGGAAGCGCGAACCTGCTGGCGGCACGTTCCCGGCCAAATCCGAGGTGCAGGTCAAACCGCAGCCGCAGCGGACACGAGCCTTCGACAAGCGACCTCGTGCTCGAGGTAGCTACACGCCGAAGAGTGCTGCACCGGCGGAAGAAGAAGAGGATCCGCCCTGGCTAGCTGGGAATGGCCAACCGGAACTTGGATCAGTTTTCCTGCATGGCAGCAAGAAGCAGAGCTTGAATCACCTGCTCAACTTCCATCTCAAGTCGCGAGAGGGGCATGCCTCGAATGTGCCGGACCGAGGTCCAGGAGTGCATGGCAAGTTGATCACAACGGCGAAGCACAAGTACGTCAAGGAGCAGTACATTCAGGCGAAGTAAGTTGGACGATTGTCGTACTCCAACAAGTTGGAAAGCAGGAATGATGACATTCTTTGGGTTTACTCGAGCATATTGCGATGTGGGCGATGATAGTAGGACTGACATTGCTCCTAATTCATTCCTTCTATTGCTAGTGTTAATATTGCTGTATTCAATCCTTCAATTTGGTTTCAGTTGCCAGTTCCTTGTAAATTCCAGTGGAGATTACCGACAGTACTTGAACAATCCCGATGCGCTTGTTGATTGGGCCCTCATTGAACAAATTGTAAGGAAACCAGTTTCTTGTTAACGTTACCAAAGTGTTGAGTACACACTACCTATAAATAGTATGTGTGAAATTTGATCTTTGGGAAATGATCACGAAATTGATCACAGCAACTTATTGCCTTCACTGGCTGTAAGATTGTGATCATTTTTGGACAATGAAATTATTGGAGACTGTCTTTAGCCAATTGACTGCTTTCTGTATTGAAGAATCTGCAAGTGAATGAGAATCCATCATGTCCGATATGTCTGTATCCGCCAGCGGCCGCGAAAATGACACGATGTGGCCACATCTACTGCTGGTCCTGCATTCTGCACTACTTTGCGCTGTCGGAGAAGACTTGGAGGAAATGCCCCATTTGCTACGAATCAATTCAGCAACAGGACCTGAAGAGGTAGAAATCTGAATGGCATTGAAATCGTTTGCACTCGAATATCAATCGGATCATGAATATTTGTTTCCTGACACGTTGTTCCGGTGCTAGACTAAACGATGGGTTAATTAGCCTTACTGGTTTGATACCATTACGGGCCAGTCACCCACGCAACATTCGTAATTGCAAGTATTAGATGATGCGCTAACTCGAGTCAATTTTCAGTGTTATGTCCGTTTCGCATCCGTGCTACAAAGTGAACGAAACGATAACATTGAAACTGATGCGTCGGGCGCGCGGTTCGCTCGTGGCGTATCCGATCGGAGAGTCGATGCTTGAAGATGAGCAGCAATTGCACCACGCATCTGACGCGCAGACCTCCAAGATCCATAGCAAGCTGTTGCTAGCTGACCGCAATGACATCATGGCAATCATCGAGCGCGAGCAGCGCGAACTCGCTCGTCAGAGCAGGCAGCTGATGGATGAGTCCGAGCAGTGCTTCATCGACACTGCCTTCAGCGTGCTCAGCGAGCGCCAGAGCGCGATGGCCGCTCAGCCGCAGCCGCCCCAAGTCCCCATCCACGGCGACGTCGCGCCGCCGGCCGCAAAGCAGTACCACTACTTCTATCAGGCGGCCGATGGGCAGCATCTCTACGTGCACGCGGTGAACGTGCGCATGCTGGAGCACACCTACGGCTCGCTGGAGAAGTCGCCGCCGACGATCACGGGCCGCATCGTCGAGAAGGAGGGCGGCTCGATGACGGAGGAGCTGCGCAACCGGTTCCGATACCTGCAGCACTTGCCCGTCACGTGCCAGTTCGAGGTGGCCGAGATCAGCTTCAACGCGTCGATCATCAGCAAGGAGACGGCGGCCGCGTTCGCCGAGCAGCTGGAGATCCGCCGGCGGCGCCGTCAGAAGCGCGCGCGCGAAGAAAAGCGCCGCGAAAAGCGCATTGCGGAGGAGGAGAATCGCCAGCTGGGCAAGATCCCCATTGCGAACATTGAGCTGGATTCACAGGTGCAGTTCCCCGATTTCGGGTCGAGCCCAGGCGCTTCGTCGCAGTCCACCGTGCGGAGCGATTCGCCCAACTCTGTGGGGCCGCAATGCGCCGATGCGCACTTTACTAGCGGTCCTTCATTTGCAATGGTAAGGACGACTGCTGCCAGTGAACATGTCAATGAATATGAGGTCCTTTGGCAGATGCTGAGTGCCAAGCCACAACCGGCTTGGCCCAAACTTGCTTCGGCGCCAGTCGCCATTAAACAAGTCAAGCCAAAGCGGGCGGTGGAGGTCCTGCCAGCAAGCGACTCTGGAAATGGAGACGACTGCGATGAGTACTTCCTGGCGCCGGCGTATAAAGCCAGTTTCTGCGATGCGATCGCGTTGGCCCCGGAGAGGGCGTCGTTGGAGAGTAACTGCGAGTCTCCAGAAGAAAGCTCTGGCAGGCGAAAGAAGAATAAGAAGAATAGGCGCAAAGTGTTGTTCGCTACGTCGATGACGTACGGCAACTAGATTGGCGCTGAATTCGCTATTTTCGGTAGTTTTTTATTTACAAAGTCCAACATTTTGGCCAAACATTGAAATTGTAGCGGGGTATAATATCAAACACAAGTACTTTCAAATTACATCATTTATGACTTAAATAAACTATATTAATCGGAATGTTTGGCTACAAATAGTTGGTGCGCTTGTAAAACAAACGTGAAATCGACGCAAGCTCTTGATCAGCAAGTTCATGCCGATGCGGTTTTGATGAAGTAACGTTTAGCCTGAACTCCGCTTGTTTCATGCAGCAATGTGATGGTGAGCTTCTCTCCAACAATTTCATAAGTCGTTTTGATTCTTAATTTGTTATCGATGTTGCTGCGTGTCACCAAGTTCCCGCTTTCCATTGTAGTAACGCTCTAAAATTGAATTCATTTTTATTGCAGTTTGAAAAGTTGCGCTAAACGGAAATTACCCGAACCACCCTGCCGGGCAGGTATTCTGTGTACTCTTGTCCTATCCGGAATGATTTCTCGCGAGACGAAAGCAAGGACTTGACCGTAATGTTCCAAAAGTCTTCGACCTTCAGTATTGCGACAGTTGGTCTTGCGCGGAGGATTAGAACGCGAATCAGGTATGGAATTCCTATCGAGCGAAAGAATGCATCCAGGTTTTCATTCTTTTCGTTCTTATAATATCCAATCAAGTCCATTATATTCTACATTGAAAGAATACGCATTTAAAGAAAATTCAAGTCCCCCTTTATTGCCGCTATAATTTAAAAATAGAACATTGCATTTTTTTAATTGCGTAAGGTGCCATTATGTTCGGAAAAGCTAGGTTAAGTTTTCAATAAGTCCAAAAATAATGTCTCCCGACATAACAAGCGGTGATAATAGTAAACCAACATTGGAACAATATTGGCTGGTATGATTCGAAGCGTTTAGTGTGGGTGTAGCGGGAGTTTTATTTATATTTGACTAGATTCGGTCTTGCGAGGTGTACCAGGACGAATACAGGGATTGTCGGGCATTTAGAAGCCGTTTCCATCAATATTTCGTAAATGGCACAACGGCAGATTGCACGCAATGGAAACGCGACTGGGATAATTGTTTGAAATGGGAAGAAAGCAGAGACATTAAAGCCGGTGTAGGTTTACGCTAAAGTTGCATGGTTAACTTTGTAAACAAACTCGTGCTTGCAGAAGGAAATTATTGAGAGCGAGAAACTTCGACGTATCAATCGGCTAAAACCGCATTACGAAAACAAAGTCTGGGAAAAGCGTACTGCTCCTCCAGAGGATTGGAATCGGCCACTACCCGAATACATGCAGAAGGAATATGAAAACACGTATTTGGACATTAAAAGCCGAGAAGCCAAATTCGAAATTGAGCCAGTGGTTGAATCGAAATGTTCAATCATGTAAGACTTTTTAATCTACCGCAAATAGCACAGTAGTCGATAGTCATGGGTTATTATTGTATTAAAAATATGAAAAGTTCACGTGAGTCACGTGAGAATGGTATTTAACTAAGCAATCAACAGCTACATCGTCGAAAGGATAGATAAATACAGTGAAAGTTTAGTTGAATATTCAAGTAATGAGCAATGATCTATTAATAGGAACACTTAATTGTGCGCCGTTTTTTAAATAAAAGGGCGTCAGAAATTTGAC
>JAOEHK010068904.1:0-11229 GCA_025447835.1 Labidoglobus nevermanni | reverse complement strand
TGAACGCATGCGCAGAATCCGACGCGCCGCTCGATATTTTTGTTTTTCACAATAACTTTCGAATCATGAGATTTTTTTCAATGTTTCCTCATGTGTCAATGGTCCCAGGAGTACATGGAACATACCCAATATTTCATTTCCATCGAATTATTTATATTTTAGGCGTAAATCAATAACATACACACGGACGGATAGACATTTATTCATTTTTATACATATAGACTAGTTGAGGGTTGTACTACAATAGGTTTCTTCCTACTTGAGAGACACCTAAGATTCACTTATTCAAACTGAAAATTTCATGTTTAAAGTTGAACGCATGCGCAGAATCCGACGCGCCGCTCGATATTTTTGTTTTTCACAATAACTTTCGAATCATGAGATTTTTTCAATATTTCTTCATGTGTTAATGGTCCCAGGAGTACATGGAACATGCCCAATATTTCATTTCCATCGAATTATTTATATTTTAGGCGTAAATCAATAACATACACACGGATGGATACACATTTATTCATTTTTATATATATAGACTAGTTGAGGGTTGTACTACAATAGGTTTCTTTCTACTTGAGAGAAACCTAAGATTCACTTATTCAAACTGAAAATTTCATGTTTAAAGTTGAACGCATGCGCAGAATCCGGCGCACCACTCGATATTTTTGTTTTTCACAATAACTTTCGAATCATGAGATTTTTTCAATATTTCTTCATTTGTTAATGGTCCCAGGACTACACGGAATATGCCCAATATTTCATTTCCATCGAATTATTTATATTTTAGGCGTAAATCAAGAACACACAGACTGCCAGACGGTCGGCATTCATTTTTAAACATATATAGATATTTAGAAGACAATGGTAGTAGTAGAGTTTCCCTAAATTGCCCATAATGAAATAATTTACGTGCTTTATCAGATGGAAATCGTTCCTTGCGTTTTTGACTAATCTGTATCTGTACTTGGTGAACTTTGAAAACCTATTCAGTGTAATAAATACATCGGCGTAATAAATATTGATATCCTAATAAATTCTGTCCGGAGTGTTCATTTATTTATTGTCTCTGCCTTCTTGCTGCGAAATAAAATCGAATGACAATCATAAAATTGTGCGTCTATTGAGAGGTGCAATAAAGTTGGAGTTTTCCTCAATAAAATTGCATCTGGTTCGTTAAACGCCAGCATTTGCCAGATTGCCAGACCGAGGAAATGCCTATAGTGCAAATAATTTATGCGAAGAACCGTAAACGCAGTGCTTTTGCTTCAAAATACCTATTAACCATTTCATTACTCGTGCTTTGCTCAAGTATGCGAAGTACTGACGTGTAAAGCTTGTTTTTCTACCCTGACAAGAAACCCGTCGCCAATGAGTCACTTCGAAGACACTTGAGATTTTCTTCGCGTTATAACATGATTCATCATCATGCATTCTGTAATTGATATCAATTTCGATAAACACCCTTACCTCTGCTTACCTGTAGCCATGATGCGGATATAAAAGTTGTTGAACTTCAGGTAATTGATTACGTAATTACTATTCTGCCAAATCTGCAGACATCTTCAGGAAATTCCCAGATTTTATCAAATCCCTGAGGAATTTAATTAAATTATTTAAGATGTCCAAATCACAACTCTGTTAGGTCAAAAGTAAGTAAGTAGACTGAGGAACCTCTTGTAGCTATCAATTTTTTGTTTTCCAAATTTTTAATAAAGTTTGAGACACTGCTGTAACAGCTATAAGGAGAGCGTTTCTAGGTAGTGAAGCCTTTCGCATTCAAACTAAGGTACCAATCTAATAGACATGTCTTGGTACAATGACCTAAACTGTGGAATATAATATTTATCTGTAATTTGCTGAAAGCCTCGGATTTTATCATTTCCCTACGTCACAGATAAGAGAAACTATACGAAAAACTCCAGACGTCACACTGAGCAGGTAATAATTTATGTCATACCATATATTATACTTAGAACGATAATATTTTAGCCGTGAATAGCGACATTCTACAATAATCAACTGCAAATTCCGTGATATAAATAAGTACAATAGACTAAAGACTTGCTTATTCTCTTACGCATTTTAATTTATAAACATGATAAAGAAAAGCGAAAATGATAGCGAAATTAATGATAACATTGCTGATATTTGTTTCACGCACAAACTATTCGCGATCGAAATGTTTGCAGTTGTCTACGAACAAAGGCAATTTAATTAGAGAATGTAACGTTGGCAGTAAGGGGAAATCGCTGGGAATGATTAGATAAATTATTCCGAAGGCATGCAAGCAGTAATTACAGTGCGTACATGAATACAACTGCAATTCCAAGTGCTTTCGTGTTCGCCTATAAAAACCACACAGGATGCCAAAATGCATTGTGTTGTGCATTGATGGTCATCATACCAGTTCTGGACGGCATTAAAATTGTTGTTATTCTCAAATTGTTCACTAAATATTGCTCATTATGAATATATGATCACGAAAGATGATAAAGCAAACTCTAAGAAAATATACAGGTGATACTCACTATTCGCGGCCTCCTCTTTCGCGAATTCACGGCTAAAAAATTGCAACCTAATTCCTCTTTTCGCCGTTCAAAATTTCGTTATTGGCGGATTTAATCTAAATTCCCCATATATACAGGTGGTGGATGTCCCATTGATTGTGTTTCAGAATATTGTGGACTCGAGGTGGCCGTTTCTATGAATTTGTACTAACTCAGTGCTAAGAATCATATGAAATGAAATATGAAATATGCGATTCCCCACTTTAGCACGTTACCTATGACAAGAGAAATTCTGAGGCAATTCTCCACTTTATCACAACACCTCGGATTACGAAAATCGGATGAAGTGAGAACTGAATCGAGGTGGACGTCCCCGACCCTTCTACATCCTGTCGATTCTGTCTGCATATCAGCATACAGGCTGAAATCCTGATGGAAGAAAGTGGCCTATGCTAACTGCTGCTACTGCTGGTAATGATGAAGAAACCTCGGAGTCAACGTCTTGCTTGCTGAAGTTACGAATGGAATAGGGTGTGAGGGGTTTGAATAAATATCATATTGAAGAATTGCTGGAATAGCACTTAGATGATTTGACAGTAGCGGGCCTAGAAGTAATGTTAAGAAAGAAGTCTCATTGTTAAAAGAAAAATGTTGAATCCAATCACTGATTAGATCGATGTACCCAAAGGTACAGTGGTATTACAGTGGCTCCCAACCGTTTTTCATAGGCGTAATTCTTGGTCAATGTCTGGCTAAAAATCTAGAAGTCATTTTCATCTAAATTGGTATTATTTCGGTTATCAATTACATATTTCTGTGCCCCTAAGTAATCTACCACAGGTTGGGGACTGCTAGTCTATTAAATGGATATAATATTGTGTATGTTATCAGTTTCGCGATAAATATGAGGAATATATAATTCGCAAATTGGTAAGTCCATTATAGAATATTGTCAGTACGCGTTGCGCAGTGTCTAGCTATGCTTACGATAAGCCGATACGGGACGCCAACAAGGCCGTTTGAAGGCTGGCAAACGAGGACGGGGTTAAATAACTTGCAGTGGCTTGTGGTAGGCTTATTTTGTAACTTGTTCTTACTGACCCGGCGTTGTGCTCAGGAGTGCGTTGCTTCTTGGAAGCAAATGTATTGCGATGTGATCATCGTTCCATCGAGCTTTGAGATGCTTGCGTTCCTCGACTCTAGCAGTTCCCAACATGTTGTACTCGTAGATATAGGCTGTTTAGTTGTAAAGGTACAATGGTACATTTTTGCACAGATAGTAACCAGGAATTTTTTTAATAATGTGGTACTTGGGTACTGCGCTTATGACAAACTGTTGACGACCTCAGATCTATATTATAGCGCAGGTGTAGGCTATTTTTTCACATTGCGCTCATCCGCTTTAGCTGCCTGCAGCTTGCACATTTCTGATGTGTCTTTCGATAATTGGTATTCATCTGGTATTATTCTGTGAATAGACTTCATTCCTTTATTTTTCCTCTCCCCTGAAACTTACGAAACCGACTTATGGACTTGATATTACTAACAATTTCATATAATTTTCTATTTCAATGCGATTATATTGAGATCATGCCCGCCATATCATCTGGCAAGAGGTGTAGGAGGTCTTTAAGGAGACCCAGTCCCCAGTTTTGTAATGAATATCATTTTATATTAATTAATATAATAAAACATTAATTTGAATTAATTTGTACGCCTATTTAGCCGTTGACTAATTGCATTTGAACGAACAGACGCATGCGCAGAAGACCGACGTCGATCGCTATTGCAGTGCCGTTTGTCATGAAAAGTGTTGTTTTTTTGCTATAACTTTCGAACCATGAGGTTTTTCCAATTAACGTTCCTTCCAAATTGCCTCAGGAGTACACTTAACCTGCCCAATATTTCATTTCGATCGAATTATTTGTAATTTAGGAGGAGATCCCACACATGCAGACGAACATACATTGATATATAGATTACAAATATACATATTGTAAAAATAAATGTTAGTTCTTTCAAGAAAAATTTTTGAAAAAATTGCGAATAAAATATGAGAAGCATTGGATTGAACATTGAACAAACTTGACTACGTGATCGGATCTACGTGATATGTATTGAATATTCAAAAACGGAATTTCCTGTTTCGTTAGCTTTGGTATGGCCTCCGGTCTCCGCTCAACTAGACGCAACCAATTTGTCGCCGTATTTGGGGCAGAATCGTAAACGGAGAGTGAATAATTTCCTAATTGCTCTTCGTCTTCGCCATTTGCGTTTTGTAATTGCAATGCCGCAATTTCAAATCCAGCTCACAAGGCATCAAGTGCGCTTTTACTTGAAGACTCTGCTCATTGACTCATCATGCTTTAAGAGCATTGACACTCGAGCAAATGGCGTTCAATTTCATGGCGTGAATAATGCATCCACTTTCACTAGAAACATTCAAAGAAGTGTCGTAAAGTTGGGAAAAACTGAACGCACTTGCTCATCGCAACTCCCTCACTTACAATCATGTATCATGTGTCAAATGGAGTCGTATATCGAATCAGCATATTTGTTGTCGCTCTCGAATCATTTTGAGCAAATGTGCTCAATTTAAGTGTAGCGATGACCTCGCTCATTTGTGAATAAATTGACTCTAATTGCAGCGAGGACAACAAATTTGACTTTTGCGCTCATTTCCAGCTCAATGACAAGTCGCTGAAGATGGCCAGCGTTGCACTTAGCAATGTCGGTGCTGAACTTCCTGCCAGTGCAGGTGTTCTGCCTTCCGGTGCTGTTGAGCTGACGGAGAGCTCTGGAAGAGCTCTCAAATTGCAAACGGACGCACCACATCTGGTTAGCATGGGTGGCGACCGACTCAGCACTGCTGTCACTTTGCATCCCTTGCCTCAAGGTAAGAAACTCGCCAACTTGCGGTTTACCTGCAAACGTTCTTCCGAAATTGATCAATTCAGCTCCTGATGGTATTTTCATAAAAAGAATGATTCAAATACACTTACCCTCCGGTTTCCAAATGCGTTTTCTTGTATTCCACCGGTCCGTGACACAAAAAAGTTTGCTGACCACTGTTCTAGTAGATTTGCTCCCTAGCTATGTAATTTTTATTTTTTTAATTTCTTGTTGAGTTTGTGTCCGTTTTTTATTTGAGTGTTTGGTACAAATTTAACTACGCCAATCAATAATAGATCCAAACTTATACTTCTATATACTTCTGAATAAACAAGTATACATTAGCAACTCCTCTGGCAAAACGCGTTGTTACTAGTAATAAATATTTTAAGTCTCCCTAGTAAACATACATTGTTTGATTCATGTAATAATATGGAGTTAAATAAGAGCTATTTCTATTCGATAAACCATATTTTTTATTTATAAAGAAGTATCATTTAAATCGGAGGATAGGTGTGTTTTATTTAATACCGACACTTCTAAGACATGCTAATTTCTCAGTCCTTATCGAGCCGGATTGTCTCAGCAGAATATCGGTAAATTCTTGTATGTCGTCTTGCTAACATTGACGTTTGCATTTGCGTTTATGCATTTACTCTTTTGCAACTGTTTACTTGCTTACTTAACATAGGAGAAGTATAGTAAACGAATGTGTACTGATAATTCGTATATTCGAAGATAATTGATGACCCAGTCGCTAAAACGTGGAACAATGGACGTAATCACAAGAAGGCAATTTAGCGCAACTTGCGTATTGTTCCGAAACATAACATGCGGCAAGAAAATTACCACCAACATGCTCTTATCGAATTCTTGTCCTAGAAATGACATCGACGTGGATTTCCTTTGTGATTCATGGATAATATAAGTTATCTAGTTCCTTGATGAATTCTAATGAGTAATTACATAGGTTTTTTATATTGCAAATAGTATTTTCACTAATTATATGATAATTATTAATGATATGAGGTATTCCGGTTCTTAATCAATATGACCTCAGATGGCAATTAGTTATTTAGCATTTACCTATTTGATTCTTTCATTTGTCAGCCCTTATTTTGGTACTGACAAGTGAACTTGGGATGCAAATTACCAAATGTTTCTGCGAATGTCTACGACGGGTTAAAAAAGAATTCTGATAAGTACAATATCTAAATTGTTTGTGAATAATCTGGTTTGCTAGTGAAAAGAAGTTCTTGATTGCTTACATACATTTTCGTTGAATAACGACGTTTTTGGTGAGATCAGTAATTGGAAGAACAGAACAAGTTGAAACATCACTTGTAAAAATAAAAAAAACAGCAAAAAACTTCCTCTGTTCTTCCAATTAACATTGTCGATGTTAGAACATGTGTTGCATGACAATGAAGAAATAAAAGTATCATTTTGCTTTATGACGCATACAAAATTAGAGATTTCACTAAATTGTGGTGTTTTAGTACATACAATCCAAGCCTTTGTAACCATAATTGACATAATCTCTAGTTAACGGATGGCCCACGAGTTAATTCTTTTTTAGAAACACTAATGACAAAATTTCGATGATATTACTTTGAAATTTAGCATTGTTGAAGTGATTGCAGTAGACATAAACTGGTTTACGAGTTTGATTAGAAACTTGTATTTGAGTGTTGAATGACATCAGAATGGCACGTTTTCATAAATTATTTTTAGACTTGTAGCCCAAACAATAAATGTGTAGATAGTGAGAATTCGCATAATCAATTGTTTTCATTCGCAGAGCGTAATCTATTTTAGTAAAGTGCGTTACACAAACCCAGAATATAAATGCATGTATTGGATAAACCGTAAACAGCCTTAACAAATAATGACTAGCCAGTTATGAAGCTTTATTTTATTTACAAAATGTGAATATTCAAGTGAGGAATTTTAATCGTCTTGTAGGCCGTGTCACACTCGGAAGTGGCGCAGGTGCGGATATTCCTGTTCAGGGCACCGGTGTTCTGCCACTCCATTGTCACATTGAAAACTGCGAAGGTGTTGTTACAATTATTCCAATTGCTGGCAACTTAAGCATTGACGGTGCTCTTATAACTACACCTGCAAGACTACATCAAGGTATAGTGCTCAGAACTAAAAAATCTTCCAAATCGCATAATTACCAGGCGTTCTCAAGTAATATTATCAAATACAGTGAAACCCCGTTATAGGAAACTCTAGGGACCATCGTAAAAATTACCCTTATAACGAGCTCCGATCCGTCGCGCCCCCACTTAGTTTTTGAAATCCAATTTCATGACGTTTCTCAAATCGGGCATACCACCCTTGCCTTGAACTCTTCACTTGATATTCCCACTTCCGAAGCAAAATTTTTTGCCTCAGAATATGGCCTCCGATTGGCACATGGCAATTTCTGCTTGAACAATTTAATTAACGCTTCTTCTAAAGCGGTGGGACACCAAATCGATCCGACAGCAATTTTCTTTTCACTTTTTAGTGCGGCAATGATTTTTTCATATCAATTGAGATTTGCTTTCTTTTCGGAGCCAAAGCGAAAAGTGCAAGTAGCGAATATTGTAAAATTCGAACTCCATGAACAAATACGAATTGGACGACTTGTCATGATTGGCCAAAATGCATTTTTTTCAATAAAGAATATATTTCAAGCGATTGACAATTTCTCTCCCTAAAACGGGGTTTCCCCTATAAGGGCTTTTACTCCAGTTACTTCCAGTTATTTGAGAGTTTAGAAATTTTTGATTGAAATATAGCACGTCAAAGAAACGCCTGATAATTGTTGCACTGCGCCAATAGTTGTAATAATATAATTTGCACTGGAAATACTTCTCAGGAGTTATGCTTAGTATTGGTCGATCGAATTATATGCGATTCAATCACCCAACAGAAGCGAAATTGATGAAACTGACAAATAATTCGCGCATTTCAATGGCGCCCATCAGCTTCGAATGCGGAGACAATTTGGCGCAGAAGTTGAAGAAACCTCCGGCAATTCCTCGCAAATCACCCCGCAATTCCTATTCTGATGACGAACTGCCACCCTCTAATATTATGATGAAAGTGTCCAAGTTTGAGTACCTGGCCGCGCAGAACTTCAAGCAGAGCATTTCGCCGAAAGTGTTCTCAGCGAATCTGGTAACTGTGAACACACCAGCGAAGGACGTTTTGGGCCGAGCGCCGCCAGATTTGCATAACTATGCGAAAAACATTTCGCAACCGGCTGTTAATTACGCCGAGACAAGTTTGAAGAACAAAACGCCAGATCGACAGGTATTTGGCTGCAAATCGCCCAGCTACGTAAATGTCCAACTGAACGAGGCGAAAAATATCAATAACAAAGTGGTTATTTTCGAGAACGGCTCGATTTTGAAAGAGCATCATGATTTGAATAATATGACGCGCAATTATAATGCAAACTCCAATAAAAACGTGAATGTGGCCAATAAGTGCCAGGTGCGTCCGGCGACAGCGCACGTTGATAAGAACAATGAATTACCTCATCAAAATAATCAAGTAGGTATTCCGATTGTAAATAAGAATGCAGTGATAAGTGTTATCTCGATTAAATGCGCATATTCCATGCGTTTTCATTCCAGGCGCAAGTAGAGCGCACAAAGGAGCAGCAGATTGAGAAGGCGGAACAAGCGCGACTGGAAGAAATACTCACCATGTGCGCCGAATTCGATAAACAGACTCAGACTGATAAGGCCAACAAACCTACGCCAAACAGGTTGGTGGTTAACTTGCGATAGAACAGTGTGAATAGATTACAGCTCTGCTTTTATTGCAGAATCAAAACAAATGGATCGTTACCCAGAGATAAGCGCACCTGCATATCACCGAATGTTTTAAACTCGCCGAAACTTGGCAGCTCATCGTTATCAAATGATACACAAATTTTCAAATTTGAATCTCAAGAGATTTGCAAGAGCCACGAATCTTCTGAATCTTCTGTTAGCAAATTGCTAACAAATTCCGATTCGAATTTAATGAACTCGTATGAAAATGCAACTTCTCCAACTCTACCGCCTTTATCGTCTCCTCGCACTCGTATTAAAACATTTGTAACACCAAATAAAGATAGGTAAAAGCGTTGATTATCTTATCAGGTCGACATGTTGCGGCAATGTTGTATGTTTAATCGTAGTTCGCCGAAAGAATCCACAAGTGAGTTGCGGCATGATTTCTCACTTTCGTTGAAGTCGAATACTTTACCACCGAAATTTACAACACCGGAAATACGAAATGAACGTGGTTACATTAGGCACCTGGAGAATTACGAAAACTTAACGTTGAATAATTACACCAGCAGCATTGCAAACAATTTGAATAAGAGGGCGATTAAAAATTCGAGTCCAGAACGAAATGGTAGGAATGTTCAGCGAGTTAACGAACTGAAATCGGAGAAACGCGACAAGATGAATCAAATCGCATTAATTAAACGGAGCATTGCGGAAATGGACAACATGGGCGAAGAGTTATCAAGAGAATTGGAGCTTGAACGAGCCCTCATTGTTGGCGAATGTAAATCCAAACAATTAGAGCTGGAAAAATTGTTAATCCGCAAAGAGGAGCTTTTACATAACGCCCAACAATTGGACGATAGAATGAATCAAAGTCAGCGTGTTCAAGGAGAGGATCAAAAAATGTGCAAAGAAAAGCTGGAGAAGGCGAAGGAATTTGTTGGCGATGTTGAAAAGAAACTCTCCGAATTGAGCAAGGACTCATTTGACTATAATTCCACGTTTGATGAGTATTTGATTGCTCAGGAAGAGCTAGATAATGAAAACAAACATTTTGAGGATTTGGAATTTCATCACCTGGAGGAGGAAGCTGATTTGCTCGCAAGTCGCGAAGAAAATCAACGCGACATGATGGATTTGACGAAAAGGATAGATGAGTTAATGCATCACATTGGTGAGCTGCAACAAGAAAATTCGCTGACGGCGAAAACAAATGCAAGCGAATATACAAAAATCGAAGAAAGACGCATTGAATGCTCGAAAATTCTCGAAAACATTCGCGTCGAATTGCGACAAATCGACGTGGAATTGCTGCACATCAAAGACAAAGAAACCGATGACGATCTATCTACCGACAGTGATACGGACAAACCGAAAGACTTGGAAACGATAAAACGCGAAGTATCGCTCTTATCGCTGAATAAAGTGTGCGATCTGAGTACGTCTTTAATTATGAGCAGTACAAAAATTAACGAAGAAGACTTCAATATGTCCCAGTCGTTCGATGAAAAGATGCTGCATGAAAAGTCCATATTAGATGATGGCCTGTGCAAGCGGGTGTCTAGTCAAGATGACATCGACAGAATCAGTAAAGTGACTATGGATGCGCCGATGAACATAAGTGATAATCGCGGGTCATTAGGAAAGCGCGCTTTAGAGTCTCTCAAGGAAATAGAACGCAACCGCCAATTGCACTTAGCGCAACAAGGTAAATACCTCCGAACTTCTTGTGCTTGATAACTAACATATTTGAAATTGCAAATAGGTTCCCAAGTGATTGAGAATGAGCGGCGACGAGTCTTAGCGCTCAAACAGAAAGTACAAAATGAAGTGAAAACAATTTGGGCGGCGAGAAAGCAAAGTAGCGATTCCAAGAATTCAGTTCCTTCGGACGATACACACAATGGGCAAGTTCTTGCATTTATATTAATAATTAGTAGAGACAGGATTTTAGGACGCCAAAAACTGCAAAAGAGGCCCTATTTTAGGCCGGAAAAAGTATGTATTTAGGACGTAAAACTTTGATTTAGGCATGTTTAGGCAAATACTCA
>JAOEHK010068893.1:0-19387 GCA_025447835.1 Labidoglobus nevermanni | reverse complement strand
TAGATGGAGAACGGCTGTTCAAGCCGAACGCGATGAGCACGTCAGCCAACTGAGAGGACCCCTCCCGCCGCGACCGTTGTGACGCCACTCAGGCGGCTTAACGCGACAATGAGAATTATGCTTTTTGTCATATTTTGGTAACCAATGGGTTTTTCAAAATTCTGGTTTCTTAGAAACCTTCCCCGGTGTACTGGGAACATTTATGCAACATTTGATTACAATCCGTTCAGTATTTTAGACGACTACCTCGGGCGACCGTACATACTTAAGATTTTATATAATAGACCAGGGAACATACTGGGCGTTGGCGTGTTGGCGGAATCGCTGTTGGGGTAATCCGTGCTGCTGCTGCTGTCCGTGTACAGCTGGCGTGCTAGGGTACGCGTGGACGCCGAGCGCCGCAGCCGCCTGGTGGAGCCCCAGAGGCGGAAGGCGCCGCCGCGGCGGTCTGGACTCTTCGGCGATGGGAAGGACGCCGAGCGGCGCTTGCTGGTTCGCGCGTAGAGAATCTTGTCGCTCGCATTGCCGCCGCAGATCACGTCCGCCAGATTGGTCTGCACGCACTGGTGCGTCACGTCCCCATCCCGAATGGTGGCCATGTCGCCGTGCACCAGGACGAGGGCCTCCTCGGTGGTCATCAGCATGCTCTTGCCCATCGCCATCATCATCATGGCGCCGTCGTCATGGCGTCGGCGGCCCCGCGAATGGCTGCGCGATCTTCGGCGCCTGAAAAGGGCGGGCATGAGGCCGTGGTCCGAGTAGCGGCTATGGGACTCACTCGGGCGTGACAATAAAGTAGCCCCGCGACGTATGGTAGAGCTTTCGCTCGGTGGTGAGCTGCACGAGCGTGTCGTAGATGACGCGCTCGCTCGGGGGCGAGACATGCGGAAAGGCGACGATGAGGGCCTCGCGAATGGTCGCGATGCCCGCGGGTCGAGCCTGGCTGGAGAGGCGCAGCACCACGGCGCAGATGGCCTCCGTCAGCGGCGTCCATTGCGTCTGCGGCACGCAGCTGACGACGCTCTCCTCGACGTCCTCTGCGAACATGCCGACGATCAGAGACTTTCAATTCATTGCCGCGTGTATGCAGAGACGAAGACGAAGAGAAATCGCGATCGAAAATTTCATCTTGCAGATTGCAAAGCAGCGTCGTCGTGGGCAAAATCACGCAGCGCATTTTTCCCTGGCATGTCAATTAATTGATGCTAGAAATTGTCCGATTGTAGCTAATGGAAACGAACGATGCGAGACGGGGCGACACCAGCAGACATGAAGGCATAACACGACGCTGAGACAACAATCATTAATTGCCGATTGCTGGCACGACCGAAGATAAAGTACCTGCGCGATTATTATTATTAATAATAGAGGGGTCTATGGCCACCATTCGCCCTAAGCACAACGGCCTATAAGGCCTATTGTTCTGTGACCCTCTACCTTAGAATCCAAGTGACTCCAAAACCTCTGTGGCGATTCCCACTGAATCACGATACCTATGACCGGAGTGATTCTCCAGGCGGATCGCAATACCTGGGATTATGGAAAAGTGGGAGTCTATTCAGCTTCTGGTCTGTAAACATATCTCAGGCTTCCCCTTCACTGCTTTGATATTTTCCTGTAGTAAATAAAGTTAGAGGAGGTTCCTCCACAGCTCCCTTGGAGGCATCGCATTTATATCCGAGGACGCCAAGTTGCTCCTCTTCCATACGCACTGCCGTATATAACAAAGCCCTTTCTGGCCCCTTTCCGTATGCTCTGAAAGTGCAAATTACACAGGTGGTAAATGAAGGGATACTGTCCAGTGATAAGGACCGTGACCTTCAGTAATTCTCCTTTGGAGGGAACCATGAGCTCCTCTGCTTTTTGTGTGCATGGCAACAGGAACAGCGTAGCTTGCCTGTGAGCATTATTGCATCTGTATTCCCATGCTATAATATATTTCCATCGATCTTCACGTGATAGGCCGCAGGAAGGGAATGACCCAGATATGCCCACGATAACGAGACTTATTACTAAATCCCGGATTGTATGCAGAATGCGTAATGTTTTTATATTTGTATTTTGCAATCTTATTGCATATTTCTTTGTTTAGTGCATATTTATGCGTATTTTTTGTGAAATCTCCTTTGAGAGTTCCATTCGATCGGAATTCATATCCCAATTTACCAATGTCTCCACAAACGGATAACTAGTTTGGAAACATGGTTAAATGATGTTGGCTTTTATGCAATAAACTATAATGCAATGAGGAATTTCGTTAATGAGCTGCCAGATCCCTATCCTTAAAAAAATTGTAAAAATCGGCCACCTTCAGAGGAACTCAAAAAACACCTTGGAAGGACAATTCGCAGATGTGGAGGTTGATCAAGATGTAATAAATAATTTAAAATAGGCTCGAATGACTTCTGTCGATATTGAGATTGTTTTCTATTTTGAAACATGTTTTGGGTGATAATCGCGAATTATTAGCAATCGATTATTTGAAGAAATACTCCCTTTTCCCGTGGCCCAAGATAAGTCTCGTGTTCTCATAGGAAATCCAAGTAAATAGATGTGTTCGATTCAAGTCATGCACACGAGTTTCATTTCAATTCTAAATTTGATTTCGAATTGTGTACGTCAACTGCAGAGAAGCGAACTTCACGAAGGAAATTGTTTCAACATTTGCTTGCATTGGAAATTCATTTGAATTGGCAATATTGGCAGGAAAGTTACGCAATCTGCTTCATTGTGTTCAGTTGCAACTATTTAATAACGTAATAATGCACTTAGATGCATATCCATCATTCCACAATGAATGATAGCCGTCAATGTGCACTCGACCATGCAACAATTCGATCAAAACATCAGTTTCTAAGGAAACACAGAAAATTGTAACAATTTAAATAATGCATTGTATTCAATACGAAGCCAAAAGTGCTACGATTATAAATTCATTGATATTGCTTCTGCAAATTCAAATCAATGATGACTAGGATCAAATTGTTCATATTTCAGCAAGTTCTGCAATTCAACACACTAAGAAGTATCATTAAACGCCTCAATTACGAATTAAAATATTTCAAATTTGCAACGCCGTCGAATGTAATCTCACTTTTGTGAGATCTCTTCGTCTCTTCGTCTGCATTTCAATGAATTTTGTGAAATAAGTGCTTCAAATAGGACCAAGGCGAACAGTTGCTTAATAATCGCCATTTTACATTTTCAAGCTCCTTGTAGTCTTTGCTCTTGTAACAAGACTAGGAAGTAAATCGGAAAGAAATAACAATGCAATTCATCCCACGATATCGTGTGTTTGCAACTTCCGCTTTAAACTTAGTAGCAATTTATTCCGAAATTTCAATCCTTTCTAAACAGAGTTCAATCAAATACATAGCAAGTCTGTTTTAGGAGTGAAAATCTTGCTAAGTTAAGTTAATAATAAATAGGCATTAATATACCTGAGGGGTTGAACCACTCTGGCGGGGTCTCTAGATCTTTATGGCGGGGTGATTAGCCCCTTTCTGCCTTAACCCTTCCATCTTGTTCGGTTTTGACGATTTCCTCCCAAAGTTTCTGTTCCTGTTCTTTACTCTATCTTTTTAACTATATCCTATTGTATTTCTTCGTTTATTTTAGGGTTTGTCCTTATCCTGATTATGTCGTCCTTCGATTACTCCTAGTAATGCCCTTTGGTCTTCCTTTCGATCTTTCTCATACCCTCTTCTTGTTTGTGTGTCATGCTTATTGTTT
This sequence comes from Labidoglobus nevermanni, assembly GCA_025447835.1. Lineage (NCBI taxonomy): Eukaryota > Metazoa > Arthropoda > Insecta > Coleoptera > Staphylinidae > Labidoglobus > Labidoglobus nevermanni. Next base: position 15,655 of record JAOEHK010068893.1, on the reverse strand, counting down.
CTGGTAAAGGAAGGAACGAAGGATGAAGGAGGTGGAAGAACTCTAAATGCGACCTCGCAAGAGAGACCAGAGCTATACCTTATCGAGGGCTAACCCATAACCTGATAAACCTTAGGCGGCAATAGCTGAAGGTCTTTATACGTTTATACACAGGCCCCATGTGCTATGTTGAGGGTGTTTTGAGGTGGATGGATTAGTGTCAGAATGAAGATTCTAGAATCTAGGTGCTGAGTAGTAGACTTCAAGGCAACTGCTGTCCTACCATCCGATCAAGATTCTGGATCTTGCCTGCCACTTCAGCTGGCTGGAGGGATAGGACCTACATAATGGGCCCAATTAAAGGAGCCTGGGTGCAGCGTTTGGCTAAACACGCCCTAAAAAAATGTCTCCGTTGCGTATAAAATCTTTGCCGATTCAGCGCCCTTTTCAGTCCTTATCCATCAGGTTTAATTATCTATATTAGATTTATGTGGAAAAACGGATGTCAGCTTATTGATAATCGGAATGAGTGCTCACATTGAACTTGTACAGCGAATTGCATTCAACAATCGCAAGAACGCCATGTAATTAATAATAATTATAGCCAATTACTGCAAACGTATAACTTCCCACATTCTCGAGGCAATAGGAAGTAGAGAGAAGTCTGTGCGATCGCGTGCAGGAAGGAAATGGAATCGTTTTGCATAAAGCAATCGGAGAATCGCGTTTGGATATTCAAATGTTCGCGGCGGATGATGAAATTTGTTTGCTTTTGCGTCCGAGTGACAGCCATTCCGAACGCAAGAAGAATGATTATGCTGGTGGCTGGACGTAAGGTCATTCATTTTGATTTGCATTGAAATGCCAACGCGTGCATTCATTCAAGTCTACTGCTTCGAGCAATTTACAGTTGTTCGCGGATTATTTGACGTTGGCGCGCTTGTAAATCGCCTGCAATGCTCGAATGGCTGATGGCAATCGCATCCAAGTCGTAGTCGCGCATTTCGAGTGCACAAGTGGATGCGGATTTCGTGAGCATTGTAACGTACGCAAATGAATGCAAACGTGCCAATTATCCACTCATGCAAAATGGCAATTACCTACGCGAAGTGAGGATTATCACGATGAAATATCCACCGCATCAAATCAAATCATTGAAATTCGTAAAAAGACTCTTCGTTTGCTTGTCCAATTAACTCAATGTTTACATCGTCATTCCAATTCACGCAATATTTATTCAGACACTACTGGATGTTCTTTCTACTTGGGGACTCATTCATTCGAATTAAAAATTTCATGATTGAAATTGAACCCATACGCCACATGATTTGTAATGGAAATTGAAGACTTCCAACCATGAGGTTTCACCAATTTTTATAATATTCCAATCTACCTAGATTTCAGTACCGCTTTGTTATGAAAAATGTTGGTTTTTCCGTTATACCTTTAGAACCATGAGGTTTACCCCATTTTTCTTCATGTTATCAATGTCCCAGAAGAACACAGAACATACCCAATATTTTATTTCGGCCATATTATTTGTATTTTAGTCGTGAATCAAGGACTATTTACTAAATTTATCCTTAGAATAAGATGAAAGCATTGAGAAACTACTATTAAGTGACGTAAGAAGAAGAGGATTTATGCTTAATCTAATTTAATAGCAGGTTTCCATATATTCGAACCCCTTGCCCTTTTTCTTTAGGACGAATCGTTCCCAAAATCAATACCTCATTTGATGGGTTAGAATTTATAGTTCCAAATGTAGGTGCACATTGCAATTGCACCCGGAACAAGCCAGATTGAATTACCTCGATTCTGTTCACTCCGGTACCTTAATAGCCATGTTCCAAGATCTCATCTGCAAGGGATGCAACCCAATCTGAAGCAATGACGTCGTAAGAGCATTTCCAGTGAGTTATGTCATCGAGTTGACGTTATTCACTTTCAATTTGAGGTAAAGTGCTCTTCCAAATAGTTCGCCTTTGCAATCTCAAGTTGAATGACGAAATGGAATAATTATCAAGCAGGACCGCAATTGCGACCAGTTTGTGAGAATCATCAGCAGTATGATTCGTATTTTTATCAGCGATTGAATCGCGAATTGCTACCGAATCGGAATTGAATGAAATCGCAAATAATCGCGAATTGAGCGGCGAAATAATGAAAAAGTTATCGTTCACGGCTGAACGCATCTTCGTGGCAATAAATAAAAATGCTCTCCACACATTGGCAACGTCGGTGCAAACATTATTAATTGTACCGTTTCGCCATTTATAGGCTAGCGAGTTATAAAACTAATTACACGCTATTCCTGACCTGCTATTTGACTCAATCATTTCATTACAGTTACTCTCAATATTAATCTGCGTTTGCCACGAATTGTCACTGGACATTTTAAGCAAAAAACAACCGCAATGCTATTAAATTACTGACATATACTTCGATTGCGGAGATCTTCAGTTTGATGAAGCTGCTAATGAGAAATGAGTAAACAGATGCTGTAAACAGTAGAAAACAATTTCATTTCAATTCATTTATGTGGCAAATTAATACCTTTAGCAAATGACAATTATGCGGGGATCATATTTGCAATTTTCTCCTTTCTTATTGCTTATTCGAATTAACTGATAATTTCATGGCGATAATTCGATTCGTGCTGAGCATATTTTATTGCAACGTCAATGCAAATGACTAGAATCTTTGTCATTAGATACTTGGTACAGAAATGATGAAGGATAATTTAGAAGCCAGTGAAATCAATCATAATGAACGATAATTTCAAGATGTTTGATTCATTTTTAGATTATGATACTTGTTTTTATTGAACAAGACATCTACTTAACGTCTTCTTTCTAAACTTACAACTAGGCACTCGAACAGGTCATCAGGTCCTATAGCGTAGGCATTTTCGGGACTCCTGAACTAGGGGTGTACTATAGAGTTACTCTGACATATTACTTTTTCATGATGCTGATAAGAAAGTAGAAAAATACATGATATTGTCAATTTTCGGTCTAAAATCGTTAGGAAAATCGTGAAGAAAAAGTGGCATAGGTGATACATACCTAAACTGACGATTTGATATCCAGGGGGTGGCTGTAGGACGCGTCTGGCCCAGGCGCCTCGTAAAATCTCCAAAGCGCACGGCTCCGAACCGACCAAGATGGCTCCGGGACACACATAACCTTTGTAAACGAGTGTTTTGGTTGCGCCATTGAGAGCAGAGTTCCACCAGCAGACGGAGTTGGCCGAAAGTAAACCCTGGCGGCGAAAGATGGCTTTCAATGGACGTCGCACACGTGCAGACAATTGCAATTGCAGCAGAGAAAGGAGGACATGGGCAAGAAATGGTGCGATCGATGCAAGAAATGGGCGATCGTTAATTTATGGAGATATGAGCGCAACTTTTACGAATTTCAAGTGAAACACAGATTTACTTTCCCGCGAAATGAGAACGTAAAGCGCCTATTATTATTTCCCGACGTCCTCAATGCGCACATTCTAGCGACCTTTGAATAAATACCAGTCCAAAGCCAATGACTACTTTTGCCAATTTTACAATTTTATTAAAATACTAATATTAATACTTTTAATTTTTAATTTAATACTTTTTCTAATTTTCCTTCACGTTATCGTTGTCCCGGAAGATCACGGCACTTGCCCAATATTTCATTTCGATCGAATTATTTGTAAATTAAGCGGATGAGGGCAACACAAAAGTGAAATTTGTTAAGATTACGTTTGAGGCAATAAGAATTTATTTATAAAGAAAATATTCATATACATTACTTCCGAATTGATACTCAAGCAGAGCACGCAATTCTCTATTGCATAATAATCCAATAATTGCAATTGCAAGAACGAAGAAATTTTTGCTTCTTTCTGTTTCAAGTCAGTTCATTCAAAGTCGCGATTCAAAAACTCAATGAATATGGCTATTTTTAACGTGAGCATTTATTTATAAACCGCGAGAGAATTTCACTCGAGACGACGATAATTGCAATGATCAGCTCCAGCTTCAGACAGCTGCACTCTAACTTAAGTAACTTTTTCCACTCGGGTTTGTTGCGTGCGAAGAGGAAATATCGAGGAGGAAACACGCATATCTTCGACTTGTGTCATCACTTTGCGTTTCTCGAGGCAATTTTCTTGCAAAGAGCATGTGGTTGTTGTCAATGACGCGCTGAAAATGCGCTCGGGTTAGATAAGTGGACGAGAATGGCAGATTGCGTGAAACTGCATGTAAGATTGTGACGGATGCACAATAACCAAGTGCAGCCTTCCGAAGGCGGATCGCATTTAGAGGAAGCGAATGGATGAGATTGCGAAAAAACGTTGAGACCGGTAATAAATGCGGCGTGATTGCGAATCATGGCGAGCACGAGAGTCAATTACCAGGTGTTTTCACTCGTTGATTGCTGAAAATGCGGACGCTCGATTTCGTTTTCGTTTCAAAATCCAGCAGTTTCCGTTTCGTATTTCGCGCCAATTACGCACGAATCGCCGATTTGCGAACATTTGACGCAGTTCCAGCTAAGTGCGAATCAATTTTACGAGCGCACCGCTTTTCAATATCCATATTAATCACTCTTATTTTATTCAATTTATCCCGAGTGCCTTGTTAATCGCTCGATTAATGACTCTTGTCCGCGATTTATTACTTTTCGTTGCACATTTAACATCTGCCGCTTGGAAAGTGAACATATTTCGCATTTTTCAATGCAAATTCACTCGGAAACTCTGAGTTTCGCCATGGAAGCGAGGATTACTATGAAACTATAGCATCCAAATGCAATTACTTACTTGGAAGAGAAGATACCCATTCTCATACATCCAGAAATCGCCTGGATCCCCCTGGCACCCCTCCTTGCGCACGACAATGCCCAAACATTGTCGCAACACAACGCGACAATCTGAAAGGCGCGTGGACATTGCTACGTCATCATCCTGCAACAAGAGATTGGATCAAACATTATCATCATGGACCAGTGGTTAACAATAGGGTACGCGATGGGTTAGGTCAGAAAATGATGGAAATCTAATCTGCAAGTCTACAAATCATGATGATGATAATTGATAGGCAATGAGATGATAATGAGACATTGGATTGAACGCAATTGCATCGCTGGCCAACAGGTGTGTTTGCTCGCATGCGATTTGATGTCGTAATGTTGAGATATGATAATTGCGATTCCGAAACCCTCGCAAAATGTGCCACGATAACAAGCGACGATAAATCTGATTGCGAAATTGAAATATGGCCAACTAGGCTGCGAATCCGGCAGAAATGAGAGAGTGATAGAAATGGCACGTTGGTAATGGCGCATTAAACGCGTGCAATTGCGCCGGTGGCGCCGCAATTTATTAGCGATCGCCGCAAATTGAGATTTAATTCATGCGAAAAGATTCGGCCGAGATTTGTTGCTGGATGGCGGTCGTTAGCTGAGTTGTTGTTTCGCTGCGGAACTCGCCTGAAGATCACTGGCGGCGATCATCAGTTTGTAACGTTTTATTCATATAAATATCGCATCACACTTTGGCAGCAAATTGCAGAGCGTAGCGACCCCCTAGGATTCACTGCGCGATGAATGAGCGCGTTAATTTGCGCGGAAAGTTGCATCTAATTGGCGCAAAGTGCTTGTAGATTTTGTTAAATTGATAAGGCAGCGGACTTGATCAACACTTTGTCCAGTCATCTTCGTAACTCGCTGCCAGGTGCCGAAGGAAAGAAACGTATTGCTCACATTTGCATATGATGCGCATCTTGCTGAGCAAGTAACAATCCAATCGCATAATTGCGCTTAGAAACGACTATCATTGGCTTTGATAACATTCGCAAACCACCGTTAGCCATCGGCGAGCAACTGTCACGTGATAGCATAGTCGTAGTGAGATGTAGTGAGATGAGAAAACATACAATTACAATTCCATACGCAAGAATTGAGATTAATCTGGAATTATGATTCTAAAAGCCACAAGTTAGGAAGAGGTGGCTGATTAGACGACCAGATGACCAAAGAGGCGTAGTAAAACCCAAGCAAGAATGGGTCTTCTAGTAGTATATCATAAATAGTTAACGAAGAAATTGAAAAATAATGGAATAGCAAAGATACAATCATATTCATGAAGAGGTTAAGGAAGAAACGTGAAGAAACAAATTCAGCTTCTTTACCATGCATTTCTCAAATTTATATTTGCTAAAATATGAATTCTAATCAATATCCTCATCTGATATGATATTTATCAGGTTACCATCTTTGTGCGATGAAAGCAAAGATTTGAGGGTGTCATCATTAGCCTGTAATTGCGTTTAGTGATTATGGTAGCTTTTTGATTGAATTTCACACGGCTGACTAGCTCACAGGCCGACTTTGGGCGATTATCGCGTAAAGCGCTTGATAATTGAGACATTACGAATAGAGAATGTCGATTACGCTTTGTTTTCACATGTTGAACAATGTTCAACATTGCCATTCGTCAGCGAAACGGAACTTTCGACGAAATTGCTCGTCAATCAAATGGAATTCTCATTATTAATACACGTACTATGAATTAAATAATCATTTCGAACACTTCTTTCCCTCGTTTCCTCGAATTTGCAGAAGGCATGGTACGAGTCTTAGAAAAATTGCTACAAGTCAATAACGCGCTTGCATTTTGCCTGTCGACATGTCGAAACATTATCATAGGACATTTCAACATTACCAATCAATCAATTTCATAAATTCATTCCATATTTTTTTCCTATCCTATTAAAGAATTTTAAACTACACCATTCTACTCAGGATTGAACTCAAGACTCTCTGGTTTAACCATTAGACTAGCAAGCAATCCACTCTATAATATATATCAGCTTGCAATCTTGTGTTAGCATGCACCACGACGTCATGAAAATTGGGTGAGTGCATTATTAATAAATTGAGTTCGGCGTGACTGGTTAATGAGTCTGTCGGCAATATTCACATGTAATGAACGAGCAGATGTGGCAAGACGAATTTCAGCTAATCATTCATTCGAACGCAAGACAACGGGATGAATGAAATCGTGACTTTCGAAATGATATAACTATACAACAGCAATGCCACGTGACCACATTTTTCATGGAATTTATGCAACGTAACCGTTTTAATATCAGTTCGCCGGCGATTGAAGGCAGCGACAAGATTATTTCATTGACGATCGGCGTAATGAAACGTTTAATCACTCGGATATCTAAGCATGAGAACTGCCTGTGGAGAGTGAGGAAAGCGATTGTCTCGGAATTAATTGCATTTCTGTTTATAAATGCAAAACGGGGCAAATAATTGATGGGCATGCGCAGAAATGAATTCGCTTCGATTTGCACGATCAATGAACCGCTGCTAATTGGAAGCGCATTGATAATTAATTAGCGCTGAAACGAAAAAGGCGTGCAGCGGCAAGCGATGATTCAATTTCCAATTATGTTGATTTCCAAGGCGTTGCACCTCGATTTGAGAAAAGCTAGATGCGAATTTCTCCGCCATCTCGCCTCGTTTCCATTGCAGATATTGGCGATTTAATTCGATATTAATTGAACCGTGAAATATGTGCGCATTTCATATGAGGATATGTGCGGCAATCAATTTCATATGAACTTGCTGCTCATTCAGAAATCCAATCAAATCTGGACTGAAATTTCCTATTTTCAACTTTTACTTTCTTCGTGTGGGTTTTATGTTTGTCGCCATCAATTTCTTTGCTCATTTAATTCTTTCTCCGCATTTGAATGCAAACGTAGGCAGACACAACCCACATAAACAAGAAATAAGGAAGCTCTTGATTGTCCAAATTTTGGGTTTTGTTTTCGTTGGAAATCAACTTACTTCGTTATCGGTGGAGACTTCGTCCCAATCGTAGAACATATTAATAGGAATACTCCGTATGGATTTGGACACAACAGCTAATTACATTTGAGTCTGTTTCTTGCTTCGCAAGATGAAGTTCGAGATGTGACACGAGAAGAAACTAGCAAGAGACTAAACCGATTGGGGATTGGACGGAATACAAAATTCCCAACGCTGTAGAATAATGGCAATAAAAACACAAGCAATGTATGAACCTGCTTGTGAATGCGACCGGCAAGAAAAGTGTGTGAAGCAAATAGGAATAATTTAATGCTTGCAATCCGAGTAAAAGTGATCGCAAATTTCACATCTGAAATTTAGAAAAGGAAATCAAAGTGCTCCGATGAACAATAAAAAGCTTGCACAAATTTAGCAAAAATCAGCCATTCAGACTCGACTCATATTACAACTTGTAGATTTTTCAAGAGGAGAACTCAGTAATCGAGTGTATTAGTGCTTGGGTTTGCTAACCAAAAGTTTCGGGTTCCAGGCACAAAGGAAATTTTTAAGAGTTAGAACTGGGGAAGGAGGAAAGTAGAAGAGCAATAATTTAAGGTGAATTAATAATTCATTCAATTCCACTTAGAAAGAGAAGAGAAAATAAGAATGGTGTCGAAATACGTATTCGCTCATTTGTGTGAAACACTTGATGGACATTGTAATGCAAAAGGAATGGTTTATTGTTGTGTTGTGGGTCTGCAAAAATGGGTAATGCGTATTTGCGAGCTAATGTGAAGTTTGCATGTGCGCTGATTTGCGAAACTACGGAGTTGCGATGCCTTGTTCGTTAATTCATCGAAATTGTTGGTGGATAAATCATTATGGTCTTTGCAAACAAACGCGCGCGAAAAATGTGTTCGTTGGTTCTGTTGTAGCTACTTTCATTGTCGGAGCAGATCTGGTTGCTAATGGAATGCCATAAATGTTGTTCTGTCTGCGCATACGCGAGCTTTATCAACGATATCATACGCCTCCTGCTCATATGTCAAAACTTGATTTGCTTTAAGTTGCCAATAAGTGGCTCTCGAATCTGGAAGCGTTTCGGTGCTTTGGCTTGGCTTGCTGGGCGCGTTTACAATGTTGCCATTTCGGAGCAAATGCGCACGTGAAGATGAAGGAAAGTTGCGATAAAACGCGAATAGGATGGCGCTGAGAATAAGGCTGCACAAAAGCGGCGAGTTTAATTAGAATCAGATATGCACACGTCAAGTTGGCAATGTTGGCCGCATTCGAAAACGTAAATTAATTGAAGACAATTTGAGAATGTATGTTTGTTCGTCGCTATCAAGATTTCCTCTGAGCTATTCAAACTCTGGCCACGTGCACGTTTTGTTTAACAACAATTCGACATGTTTTTCGCTTTTAACAAGCCGCAAGTGCTAGCTTTTCATTGTTTTCAGTTGTCTGTGGATCACGATTCAAAATTAGCTAGACCACATAAGGATATATATTGACCACTAAAATAGATCTTATAAGGTTTGTAATAGATGCTGGTTGCCGACCCCTGGCGGCATTATACTGAAGGCAAAATAGCATAAATTGGATGAGACTTTTTCCGTATTTTAACTAAGATTTGAGTACAAAAATGCGCAATGCATAATATTTGATATGCAAATTTGCGAAAGTTGTGCAAATCATTGAATGATTAATAACGCAGTCGATGAATCAATAAATCAACATTTCTGCATACTTATGTCATTACTTGCGAATATTGATTTTTGCAATGTTTTGCTTCAATATTTGCTCGTCTAGCTGATGGAGAAATCTGTTGTGTCACGTTTACCGTCCACATGGCCGAAGAATATCTCTTCTCAATGACATCAGACCAAAGTCGGCCAACGAGCATTGAATATTCAAGATGGCATTTGAGGCAGTGATGTTTGATGACATTGAGATGTTCCTAATTTGTTCAAAATTAGCATAGATCGTATGCAAACAGCTGTATTTGTACGAAAATTAACACGAACAAAGCTCTTGTGTGTTGTTTCATTTCACATTTGCTCAGCATTGAACAAACGTCCTCATTCACGTCCAGCCTTGCCTAAGCCTAGGTGGTTTGAAACAAAGCGTCGTATTTCAACAATTATTATGTCACTTGCTTCAATCTCAATTCTTGCTCGTAGCTGATTAATTCGTCTAACCGGAAATTGAATTCAATCATGAAAACGCAGTAACATGACATTATTAACAAGTTTTTACCGTGTCGACGAATGCAATAATTTCATTCCATTCTGCATTTGAAGCAGCCATGGAAAACGTGAAATGCTTACATGAATGCTTCCTGTAACAGAGAGAGAGAAGGGGTAATGTCACTGCATTTGCATCGAGTGGAACTCACTCTGATAGCGCAAATTTGTATGTGTTAGATCTCCTCATAAAATACACATAATTCGATCGAAATGAAATATTGGGCAGGTTCCGTGTATTCCTGGTAAAAATATGCAAGGAAATACAATTAGAAAACTCTCATGGTTCGAAAGTTATTGCGAAAAAACCAACACTTTTCATGACAAACAGCATCGCAATAGCGATCGACGTCTGTTTTCTGCGCATGCGTCACCACCCGTTGCAACCGACACCCACTTGGCACTGACCCAGACCATACCTTAGGTCAGGTTCCGAAATGACTCTCAGCTTAATACCTAGATAAACTCTCAGACCTCTAACCACTCGGTGGGTGAGTGGTGACGTAGTTGCTTACTGGGCCGGGTGTCTCGGTTTCGATCCCCAGCACAGCGTCACCGTTCACTATTGCGTGGCCAGTGGAAATAGTGGCAGTACGCGTCTTAGATGTAAGGCGGGTTGCAGTACAGCGCTCTTCGACGACTCACCAACCCAATTTCAATCCGTTCCTTCTAGATGGCAGTGTAGTCCGTGGTAGTGTCGATTATACAACCAGCATGATCGCCTGCCATTCGCCATTCCTTCCTCAGCCTGAACAGTTGGGTGAATCGAGTAGCTCAACAACAGTGCTTCTTCCTCTTTTCTATCCAGATTATGATTAGATTATGATTTAGTTTCATTTGACGATTTGAAGATTTCGCTAACATTTGAGACGTAATTTCATCTAGCTGGAGAGCAATGAATGCAACCTCGAAGTAAGATAATGCAATTGAATTGATTGGGTTGCGAGCGCATTTATTTGTTTGATTTCAACGATAGGATTATTATGCGCATTATCAGAGGCAGTAGCAGCCTCCACCAGTTCCAGCACCCACTTGTCTGAGCCAAGTCGAAGAAACCGCAAATTGCTAGCTTGCTGTTTTGCCAACAAATGCGGCAATAGTTTCTCCACTTCGTATGCAGCATGGGCTTGTTGCAGCAATGAGATCGGCTGATAATTGACGTGGCGGTTGACGCTAATAAATTGCGTCGTGCGCTCGCGAATGAATTCCACACGATTTTTGCATCATCGGACAGATGAAACACTGACTTTCATTATGCGCACATCGGTGGGCGGCTGAACTTTGCCTAATTGGGTATTGCTTATCGTTTTTATTCCGGCATCATGGCTCCAAGGGTAGCCATGTGCTGAATTAAAGTGCGCACCCCGCCGCGCGTCCCAATATCAATAATTTCCAGTCGCGCCCAACAAATATAAACATTTTACGGCGTAAAAGTGCATGCATAATAATACGATTGTGGATAGATAAATAAGCAGCAGTGATTGCTAATAAAGAAATCGATAAAGCGACGATAAACTTGCGACGTTGTTGCTCGTGCTGCGCATGCGCAATGATCTCGCGAAATTGTGAGTAATGATCGACATCCGAGTGGAGCTGGACTCGTCCCGGATGGCAGTCAATTGCTGATCAATGACTTAAGATATTCATGGCTCCAAGTACCTGATTAAACGTACGCGTTGCTGCGCTTTTTGTGGCATTTCGCGCGCATTTTGCGAAGACACGTTTTCGTGACTCGAATGCATTTTCAACGTTCAATTGATCAATCCCGCGTTGCAGCGATCGATCACTTGATCAGCACGCATTTACTAAAGCGACGAATAATAATAAGCGTTCTTTAAGTGCGAGTCAAACTTATTCATTTGCAATCAGACGCTCAGTTGCGAAACAGAAAGTCTTCGGTTCAATCCCCTGTAGAGCGGCGTACTTTAAATGCTCTTCTCATAAATTACACTACCAGGCAATCAGGGGAAAGTCCAAAATACCAATTTTCGGATTTGATGTTGATTAAAGAGGTTAATTTCCATTTACAAGCGACTTAATTGATTTGTAATGATATTAAGTTGATAACATGCAATTACATATTGCAATCGATTATTACTTTATTGCAATTGGGTAATCAACAAGAAAAACTCATAAATCTCATAGAAAGATGGAAAAATAATTGGTATTTGATGGAATTAAAGATGAAACACTTGATTGATTTTAATTTGCAATAATCTTCATTTTATTCCAGTTTTTTCATCGATTTTTTGCTGATTCCTTCTGTGATCCGATGTTAGATTGGGATTTATAAGCGTAAATTGTTACAGAATCTATACAGACAGCAGAAATGAAATGGAAGTAACATTAATCTTATCTCAGCGCGTGTGTGCTTTCTACTTTTTATTCCATAATTGCTTTTCGGCAGCACTGAAACTCAATTTAAATTTGCACTCTAGTGCTAGTCCATCAATTGATCAACAGGGAAGTTGAGATGTGTTAAATCACCTTTGATTAAAGGTTCTTTTATCCTTAATGAGATTGAAGATAAGTGGCTCGATATTAGAACAGTTTCGCGTTTTCTCTTCAAACAAAGAACACAAAGAAAACAGCTGAAAATTTAAATTAACGCGGCAGTTGGCGTGCAATATGGATAAATGATATTGCAACACACGTGTAATTGCGCATGCGTATATTGCAAATGAAGAAAACGTGGGAGTTAAGTATCTCGTATTTGCTCCTTTCAAATGTGCAAACAATGCGCAGAACGAAGAGCTCTTGCAAAAACCGCCATAAAATTATGTCAATGGCCACAGGTTACTTCATCCATTTTATAATCGCAAATTCTATCAAGTCTAAATATGAGTTCCTTTCAAAATGGCGAATTACATGAATTCCCTTATGATCTATACATCCCTGCCGCTGTATGTTCTTAATTAACACTTGAAATACAAATAATTCGAACGAATTGAAATATTGGGCATGTTTCGGGCACCACTGGATCACTGATAACGATAAGAAAAATTGGAAAATAAATCAAGGAACCTGAAATAACGATCAGCCCGAACGAGAGATTAAATAAATATGAATAATTCAAACAAAACCTTATTAAATCACATGATTTAATTATCCTTCAATTCGCCTTGATCCACTTTACACTTTCAGAAACTAAACACACGGATGATTCAATTGCTAATCAATCAGCAATCAAATAACAATTAAAGATGATGAATTTGATTTGGTTTGAATTGAAATTGGATTTCCTTGCTTAGATTTAGTGGCATTGTAATGAAAGCTCAAGTTTGCGGCAATGAATGATTTCAACGATTGTAATTTATTTTTCTCGATGTGAATGATGAGTTAAGTGATGGTTGCCAGCTGGGAAACGGAACAATTTCACATTTGCATTTTTCTCACACTCAGTCGATCTCCGGAGAGACGTCAACGTGTTCCTTTCTCTATCATTTAAAACGGCTTCAATTATGTGAATTCATCATGCGGCTCCGCGCGTGCGTGGCACTCTGAATTGTTGCTGATTGTGCTGCTATCTGTGGAGTCCCTTTCGAAGTCTGCTGCGCTCTCCCGCCATTTGACAAGCGAAAAAATGGCGCAAATCGCGTCTGGCATTGTTGCATTGTTCGCGCAGCACTTGCCAACAATTATCAATTGTTATTGCGAATTGTGGTGCGCATCGAAATTGAATTTCGAAGCGCATTCGCTTCGTCTCAAGTCGGCGATTAATCAAAGGCGTGAAACCCTAACCCAACCTAATTGTGCATACACAATTTGACCAGGCTGCTATTGTTGCCGGCATGCCATTGCAATATTGATATTTCCGCAAGGCATTGCAATTTCACTCGCCGCATTTTTCGCACTATTGAATTGCAATTGTGCATCCACCAGCGCCCTCCCACCCTCAATAGCATCCGCTAACCAGAAGCATCGGTCGCTCACTTTCGCTTTTGCAATCCTTGTGGCGTGCCTTTTTATCCTTCGCACCCACACTGCGAAGCTGAGCATCTCGCCAGCTCACTTGAATAGGCTCCAAGTCGTGCAAAGACGATTATAAATATGCGAGATTTTTGCCAATTGTAGCAAGGTACGCTAGCAATCCGCTATCACTGCCAGCACGCAAGATAAATTGACTCTCACTTTTGGCGATGCGCGCGCACCTTCAGGAAATTCACGAAATGTCAACTTTTCCACCATTTTACGGGCGCCGAGCTGCCGTTTCTTGCTTTTACAGTTTTCCGGTATGCCCAAGCGAATGTCAGTGACTTTCGCTAGCGATGCTAAATGCTAAGATATCTTAGATCAGGTTAGGTTGGGTGTGAAATGAACTATCGCAATGAAATTTTATAATCCGAGATTTCATGACCTTGTCCCAAAAAAGTTCGTTACATTGAGGAGCCCAAAATGCATTAGTTTTATTCTGCTGTAATTGAATTTATTTAATGTCATAATTTCTTGGTCGATTTTCGTAAATACGAGGTGAACTTTTCACGATCAATTTAACACGTTAGATCTGCGAAGATTTCCGCTCCATATTTGAGTCATCGCAGCAAGGCGGCCACATAGGGCACGTGAGCTAATCGCCGATGCATGAAACGTGGCAATTGCTCTTCAGCGAATTGTTTGCGATTGGTGGTAAAAGTCTCATCTGCTATTCAGATCCGCGATGCGTAAAACTGCTCCTCCATCTAATGAATGCTTCGACCGCCATCAACTTCATGCGAGAACGACTTCTCATTCTTCTTCAATCGGCTACAGGGTGTATGGCAAACTCCGGCAAAACTTACGTGCAAGTTGCTAGGAATGGAAAACGTCGAGGTTCCTAGCTACTAGTTTTTTCCTTGGCTAACTATACACAGAAAGCAAAACAATACATTTAGTTTAGTAAGTTTCTACTTATTATCAGATGAGCAATTTGAAGCTGTAATTCCAGCTGTGCGTAATCAATATTTGAAAATATTGCGCTTGTTGAAGTAACAATTGAGTTAAATTGACAATAGACTTAATTAACATGTCATTTAAGTCGACGATATGCAAAAATGTCTCTCTTTGAATTCACAGAGTAGGACATTTTCGTGTTTGACCTCGCAAATGAAGTTCAATTCGATTTATCTCTGTCCCCATGCGACATTCGCGAGTGATTTACTTGATGAATCAAAGAGATGATCACGAATCGATCATCAAGGCGAAACCTTAAATGGTGTTTTGCTGGTTGAGATCAATGACGAGATCAGTTTCCTGAAAGATGCTTGTAACAACATGAGAACATAAAGTTCACGTTGAGCAGTTTTTGCAATAGAACTTGTGTCGAAATATTACTTATAAGTAGAGACAGGATTTTAGGCAAAATGCCTTTTTGTTTTGATCCAAGACAAATTAGAAATAATTCAAAATCTACATGTTTCAGAAAAAACTAATATCGACCCTAAAGAGCGAAACCGTGAAAACGACAAACCAACTAATATAAAGAAGACTAAGCAGATGAACCCAGAAATGACGAATATTGACCCTAAGCCAGCAAAACCACGAAAACGACAAACCAACCACTTAATATGAAGCAGATGAATCTGGAAGATGAATGACTGAGATGTGTGCCCCAGCCAGAACTATACACACCGTACCAGGAGCCTT
>JAOEHK010068882.1:0-19389 GCA_025447835.1 Labidoglobus nevermanni | reverse complement strand
CGCTTAAAATGAATGTCCTGTCTGTCGTGTGTTCGTCTGTGTGTATGTATGGAATATTTGGCGCCCGCCAAGAATTTAAAATGTAGTATGGCGCCCTTTTCATAAAAAACGTTGCCGACCTCTGACATAGAGAATAACTCTAGAAATTTAGTGGAACCAGGACAGGGAAAAAGTTAATAGGGAAAGCGTAACCTAGCCGATTAATTGTTAGATCATCACATTAGTATTCTATGGCAAATTCAAATTTTGGAAACGAGATCTTTCGAGTAAGAGAAGATGAAAGTTCAACATTTGAGAAAAGCAAAAAATCTGCATATGGCGGCAACAGCAGAAATTTGGCCGTTACGTAGGTACTCTGGTGAGTTTCGGTGGCCCGGTACGTGGTCAATAATGACCATTGCACGAAGAGGTGAGACAGACGACGGCGCAAGTGTGGGTCATCGGGCTCCATCGGCGGAGACGCGCTCGGCAGAAGACAGAATGCCGGGCACCGTACGCAATGTAGCGGTATAATGAGCATAAGCTGCCTACTGCCTTTCTGTAGGTCGTCTCGGATGTGTGCTACACTGGCGCAGTCTAGGAGTCACTGGCAGATTGCCGGCGGCAAGTCGCCCGATTCAGCGATCAGGCGCAGAAAGTCGACTTACTTGGCTTGCGACCTGCAAACTCTGCCATCTTGTACCGTACCGTGGGTGTCCGCAGACCCTACTGACACAGTAATCACGTATTCCATATTCGTGCCTGTTTCGTCAATCTTCATCGTTTTGCCACATACTTATGTCTCACCCATGTTGCTCTACCGATTAATCCATGGCTATGCTGCAATTGCTTGGAGATGACGAAGGTCTACTACAAGAGGAATATGTTGTAATGCACCTATGCAATTCCGTTGAAAGTGTCTGCTATTATGAAACGAAATTCTACTCAAGAATTATGCGCGTGGTCACTGCAGAAGATAAAATAATAGAAGACAGACAATTGTGACGAGTTGGGAGAGTAAGGCCAAAAAGGTGCCATTGGGTATAGGGGTGTGTCTTATGGAACTTTTCCGCATACTTCCAACAGTATGCATGTTGGAGAAGACATTACGTCTCAAATAATTACATATTTTTAATATAATCTAACCTACGGGAACCTCCCTGGACGACCAATGCTACCAAGGGTCGTACCCTTACTGGGTAAATGCAAATGGGCAAAACGGTCATGGGACTCAGTGAAGATGGAAGTCGTTATTAAAATATTTGAGACCAATATTTGAGTGCCAGACTTGATGGATGGAACTGGACACGATATGATCTTTGAAAAAAGTGATGAGTCTGTTGATGGCTGTGTTTGTAATTTCAGTGATCTTGACACCAGTGATCTCTTCATATACGAAAAACGCCACGATGCAAAGCGAAGTTACAAATGGCAATCGATTGCAAATGTGGACATTTATGCAGATTAAGAGTTGATGAGGTGCAGCTGCATTTAGTTCACATTCCAAAGGAATTGCAACAATTTCAGTAAACAGTCAAATGCGAAATATTGACCCAATCTTAGCGATTAAATCTTCAATGAATCCCAAGACCTACATTTACATTTACAGACTTCTCCAATTGCGGGCTTCTTGTTCCTCACAGTAAGGGTTAGGTTGTATTAAAAATTCGTAATTATTTTATATATAAACATCTAATATCTTTTAAAATAAATGCGTCCTATAGTCCGTATAAGACGGTAATAGCGAATAGTTTTTGGGGTATTTCCGGCAAAATTTTAGCCGCGATCAAAATGATAGCAAAACAATTCAAGCATGATCAATTCAAGCCACTCTGATTCTTCGGCAGCCTCTAGCTAAACGTAAACAGATGCAAGAGTTGCAACTGACGAGAAGAATAAGCGGAAAACGTGTTAACGATTATTAGAATGCGGCGTTTCATAATTATCTGCTATTGTTATTTTTGTTAGCGTCAGTTGCGACATGCTGTTATAATGACGCTAGTCTGGCGCGGAAGTAAGTGGATGTTTATCACCTGCGAGACGTCGGCAATTAATTTATTACTATCGGATTGTTTATGAGGCGAGTAAAATGCGATTGAAGCAATGCGTCAGGGTCCCCTCTTCTGGGGGAACCCCGTTTGCACTGCCGAAACCAAATTCCGATCCGTAATTTGTCACTCATAGGCATCATCATAAAACATCTGCACTGCAAAAATTAATAGGGGCCCCATGGTTAGAATTCGCTTCCAGGCCCCAAAAATGAAGTTACGCCACTGAATCAAGGTCTTTTTTGCACAATGGGTCAGGACTAGTTACTCCGGGACGTCAATTAAAGTGTATCCATATAGAAACTAGAAGCATATGCAAAAATATTGATAATAAAGTTGCTAGTTTTATTGCCTTGACAATGTTGGTGCAATGAGGATACAATTACTTAGGTTTTCCATGCAAAATCAACACTAGGTTACGACACGACGAATTAATTAATGCCAATCGCAATTTATCGGGAGATACTGCAATGGTATAGGACTCTTTGCAAACAGAGTGATATAATTGCATTGGAGTTCAATTGGAATCACGAGATGAGTACTGATAGATTGTGAATACACGACGAGTATACTCGTCATGCAAACACACAATCCCCATTCTCGCAGAGATAGCAGGCAGGTGAAGTTAACAGTAACAGAATCGTTGGCAACTGTACATGCTTACGTGAACTATGTTTAATTGTATCGCTCTGTAAGAAACTCTCGGCAATAAATTGCGGAACATTTAGCACAAAACACAAGAGAGAAGAATGCCGGGAACTGGGAATCTGCATTGCGGTAAGCATTGGGATTGCGACGTGCGATCTTGTTGCGAAGCGAATGCGCATAATTAATTAGCAGTGGTCGCACGCTTGTTAAAAGCTCAAAGCTATTGCGAGCAATGATTACGAGCGCGCTAAATAAATGATGATGCTTACCAAACAAGAACGCGAGCGAATTGTTTCAATAGCTCTTCTTATTTACCGATTTGCTTTAAATATTTGCCTAACTCAATCAATTTCCAGAGGAAATTCCTAATTACGAATTACTGAACCTGCAGTAATCGACATTATGCTCAAATATTCGGAAAACATTGCTCATAAGCAGTAACGTTACGTGGGGGTGCGATGGGTATTCCTCGAGTTTGTCCGACCCTTAGGCGTAAATACTGCCAATCATTGCTACACAACTAGTAATAGAGGTGACTTTAGAATTGCTGCAAATCCCGTATTTTGTGGAATTACCTTTCCTCTTCCTTCCATGTTCTTCTGGGTCGTCCTCTATTCTGCATTCCTGCATTACTAATAATATTGTATTAATAATGGTTTGTCTAGAAATGTAACTGCATGATGATGTTTACTATTTTGCTTCAATTATTCGTCAGCAAAATGTTTATTTTACTCAGTTTCAGAGATACATGTATTAACAAGATGAAACTTGAGGAAATACTGTTATAGGAGGATCATCTGCATCTTCGCATAACGTTCAAATGATATTACAAAACGTTAGAAGCCTAGACGGGCAGATAATGAGGACGAGCATAAAACGAATCAAATACTAAAGTATGTGTTATTATTTGATGTTTAATTTCATGTGAAATAGGTGAAGCGTTTTCCTTCGTCTTCACCAAGAAGAGCAAGGAAGAATAATGATGATGTGAATACACAAAATCGCATTAAGCAATTCTCATGGATGCTTCGAACGTGCATATCTTTGAAATCTATTGTCATTTGCTCAGCTTAAGTACGAAATTTGAAAATACATTAGGTGGCCTTAATTACTATAGCAGCTTAATTACAATATTCGCTGCTGAACTAGAAAGATTCTCAACCGGGCAATTCTTTTGAAAATCAAACGTGCGTTTGAAATACAGCATGTGAAATCAATGCAAAACCGTTAAACAACCCAGTTCTACAATTTTTCATAAAAATCACACAACGTTTGTGCATATTTCAATGAACTTTCAGCAACGTGTATTTTACGAAACCTAGGTTAAGACATATCATATGGTACTATGGAAAACCTAGGTTAGGTTAGGTTAATTATTAGTCATTGCAATTTAGATTGTAGACTAAATTGTCGGAATCTAATCATTACAAGATCGTATGAAATCAGGCGCCTCTGTGATCTCTTTGTCTGACTGGGCTATATATCCAGAAGATCCTCAGCCAACTTGCTTCCCAGCCCTCTAATGATTTACCAATCCTTGTTTCCTATTTACTTCTAGATTAAGTAGGCGATAACCGTTTGTTGACTACCCAACGGCCAGTAGAGAGAGGGTAGTTCGACATCTGAATTGGTAGATGTGGTTGCAGTACGCTCCTTTGCGATCCCCAACCTAATCCTATTTCCCCTTCCAAAGTAAGTAGCCATGCAGGGAGGATGTATAATGGGTCCAAATAGTAGGGCCTAAGTGTTATGAATGTCACACGCCCTCCAACAAAACAGCAAATCGTCGCTAGAATTATGCATGTCCTTTGTAGCTCCTTTGTAGCTTTGTAACTTCCGAGTCGATGAATTCATTTTTCGGCTTCCAAGCACATTGAGATAACTACAAATTTGTGTCGATGCAGTACAGTTGAACGTGTGTTTGCATTCATTGCTCTCCGAGCGACTTTGTTTTCTAATCATTTACAGAGTATTCGTCGACCACAATCAATGTAGAAATGAAGAAACCCGGCAAACGAGCATGTCAATACATGCCAGCTTTGCACACATGGGATAGAGGAAGTAGGTAACGGTGTTTCATGTAAATCAGTTGACCGTCCGCGTTTGCGTTCGCATTTCTTTCGCATGTTTATCGATATTTTACTCATTTTGCTAAGAGATCCATGCTTAGGTAATGGACTCTAACTCTACTAATAAATAGTCGCCAAGTAGACAAATTCCTTTCTATATAAAAATCGTCAAATCGTTAAGTTTCTTGTGCAGTTTCTGGATGCGGATGCACCCTCTATAGGAAAATGATGAATATAAAAGAAATGTCGCTGCTCTGACCATAAAGCGCTTATGTATGACCTGGGTTGTGCTTAAAAGGAAGGAGAAAGAATTATGAATCATCGAAAGAAAAACAAAGTCTCCATCCATCAGGATGAATTCTTAAAAAGAGGCTTTCCAGGGTCCTCGAACTCTTTGACCTGTAAGGAAGTGTTGCGTTTAAGCAGGAATCATGGGACAGAAATATGTATTGTCAAATGTCGTTAAGACCACGTAATTTAAAAGTTGTCCGCGCTATAACGAGAATTACTGCATTCTTACATGCAAGATGAGAGCAACACGTAGTGCTGCAATCTTTCTGGCATTGCGTGCCAACAGTTGAAATAGAAAGGAGATGATTATTACGCGCTTGGAAAGGCATTAGCACAAAATTGCATCTACGATAATGTACGAAGTAATCGCAATGCAAGAATCAAATGAGTCGCGTTATTCTAAGAACCGCAAAGCGCGCGTTTGATAAACGTAAGCTTACTACATGCATCAGGTTCGGTTAGAGACCTTCTGCTCTCCGCAATTGCAGATCTGAATCGAAATCGAGAAAATTGACGCAACTATTGCGATTGTCCACATATTCGCATATCATAGAAATGAATACGACCTAACGTAAACTTTTGAAGAAATCAGTTTTCGCACAACTTCACTTTTTAGTTCCGTTTCAGTCCCGTGTTGCCTGTGTGAGTCCTTTTCACATGCCACTCTTTGTAAAATATCCCTCTTCGCCAGGGCCGGCTCCAGGTGCGCTGCATCGGGGTTCTTCTGCGTAGGGGCGCCATAAGTTGCAAGCATACTGAATCAATGACTGGAGCCGGCACTGTTCTTCGCATTGTTTCTGATAACATGGCTTCGTCAACTTATTTTAACGTTACCGTGTTCTCTCTTTGTTCTTATGCGTTGATTATTCCACCTTAGCAGTCTGAATATTGATAGACAAAGCACTACAAATGTGGGTAAATATATCGGTACTAAAACAATTACCAATTACCTAAGAAACAACGGTTCAACCTGTGAAAAATAGCAATTCAATTATTTATTGCACTGCAAAATTAAATATAATCGTGAGTCATTCAATTCAAATAGCGGAACTAAAATCTTTCATGACGTTTCTAATTTTCTCGCTGCGCTTGTGTTACTGAATGTTTTATCAGTGAAGAATTTTTGCTCGAAGAATGGAATTACATTGTCGTGACTTTCCGATGAACGTTGTCTCGAATCCGAGTTGTCTAGATAAGCCGAGACAATAAACACGCTAAGAACGTGCAGAAATTTCAGAACGCCAGCCGTGCATGTATTTCTTGTGTCACACATAAACGTATTATGCACATTTCGCATTCCATTCACTGTTACTCCGAACAGAGAATAAGGACCTTGGCAATTGAAGTGACGAATTCCAAAATCATTAATCATCCACACATTGATCGGGTGCAAAATTGAAATGAAGACCAGCACATTGTTCAGGCCTCAGCATATAGTGGGCAAGTGCATCGCACTAAGGGTGCAACGCCCGCCATTTCATCTGGCTTGCCCGCCATTTCATCTGACTGGAGGAGTAGCACAAGGGAGGAGGTACAATGGGCCCAATTAGAGGGGCCGAGGTGCCGCGTGTCATATTTATGTTTCGCATCCAAAATATTTGAAACACTTTTGTTCTTATCAGTCACGCATTTCTATATTTGTCTGATTTGAATACTTTGTTTATTTTGTTGCTATTTGAGTATTCTGTTTGATTCTTATCAATGTTCAATGTTCAGTACAAATGGGCTTTTCTTTGTTCAAATGCGCACTTGCCTTAACATCTTGTACAAGTCACAATATCTTGTAAGTTTCTCTTCAGTTTTATCCAACATACCTATGTAATTTGCATTGTAGAACTCTGCAGATGGCCAGTTAGGCCGAAACCGGTTGGATAAATACATTATTAAATATTTTGGAGTAGACATCATCTCGTTTATTTATATATAAAAGATTATACTAACCGTAGGTTCATGTTCCTGGCTTCCTAAAGACAATCCAAGAGTTACACGTTTATTCTCTACATTATTACGACAATTGTCGAATTAATGTAATAATCCACTGACACTTTTCACTCTCGAACCTATAACTACAGTGGAACTTTACTGATGAGACTGCAATGCAATAATTAGTCCAAATCAAGCCAGCATCATCATAAAATACGCGCGATTGCGATTTTGGCGATTGAGATACAAGTCACATTCTCAATTTTAATACTTTCTCTTACATCTGCATACTGAAATCTCGAAATCCAACTGAGAAAATAGAAATGTACGAAAATCGCACTGAAATTGCGATAAGAAAGTGCTCCACGTTGGCTTGTTGACTTGGAGCATGTTAAAATTGCTTCTGTAATATCCGCTGGGAGATTAGCGACTATTTATAGCCGATTTTTCTGAGAGTGAACGAGTGATCAGTAGCATTCATCATCTGGCACCGACAGCAAGCTTTCTTCGCCCGCATTTAGCCGCATTGTTGCATTCGAAGGACGACATTTAACAAAAACAGATATACGAAATGATGGCAATAAGCCGACTTGTGACATGGTGTGGTTGCTTCCTCGTAGTGATAGCCTCCAGCGATTATCAAAGCGAACGTGCAAAGTTATTGGAATGTGAAGAGGCGATGTCACTCCAAGGCTCGATAAACCTGACGGCCCAAGAGCAGCTGGCCAACGAGGTGCTGATGAAGTACAAAGAAGCCGAATGGCAACAAGGGTTCCGCAATCCAAGTTCGTATCCTGCCAACTTGCATTTCTTCCACGCGAGGGCAAAGATAGAAGCATCGAACGTATTCAAGATTCTGAAAGAGCTGCCCAAAGGCGGCCTGCTCCACACGCACGACACCGGAATGACTTCCTACGAGTTCCTCTTTAGCTTAACCTTCACGCCACACCTCCATATCTGCACGGACAACAGCAGCGATTTCGAATTCTTGTTCGTAAAGGAGCCAGCCAAGCAATCATCTTGCAAATACGGTGCTTGGGAGCCCCTGAGGGCAAAGCGGAAAGCCTTTCCATCGATTGATGTCCTCATCAATGCAACGCTGAGTCTCGTATGCCAGAACCCACACGAAAGCTACCCGAGTATCAACACCGTCTGGGATAAATTCCAAAACATCTTCTCCAAGGTGGCGCCCTTGGTGACTTACAAGCCTGTCTTCGAAAAGTACTACTACCAGGCCCTCAAAGAGCTGTACGAAGACAATGTCAAATACGTCGAATTGCGCACAGTCCTTCCCAATCTGTACGACTTGAAGGGCCGGGTGTATAAGACGACGGAGGTCGTTCAGGTCTTCAAGAACGTAACGCAACAGTTTAAGACCGCGTATCCGGACTTTTTCGGTTGCCGAATCATCTACGCTCCACATCGGCAAGCCAGCAACGAAACAATTGGCCATTACGTTGACATTCTGCGTGAGATTAAAGAGCACTATCCAGACTTCGTCCTCGGCTTTGATCTAGTGGGGCGAGAAGAGACCGGGCGCACGCTCAAAGACCTTCTCAGCTACCTACTGCCGCTTCGCGACTCGATCAACTTCTATTTTCACGCCGGAGAAACAGACTGGTATGGCTCATCCACGGATGAAAATCTCATCGATGCTGTTCTACTGGGAAGCAAGCGTATCGGACACGGCTACGCAGTGCTCAAGCATCCAGAGATCGTCCGAATGCTGCGCAGCGAAAGAGTGGCTATAGAAGTATCGCCGATCAGTAACCAGGTGCTAAAACTCGTCGACGACATCCGCAACCATCCTGCGGCGATTTTCGGCGCGCTTGACCTGCCCATCGTCATCACCAACGATGATCCGAGCTACTGGGGCGCGAAGGGACTCAGCTATGACTGGTACATGGCGTTCATGGGCATGGCAAGCCGCAAGGACGATCTACGTTACCTGAAGAAACTCGCCATGAACTCGATCGAATTTAGCGGCTTGAGTCGCAGCGACCTGCTAAATGCGATTCAAGTGTGGAATGCCGATTGGAAAGTTTTCATCGCAAAGTTGGCTAATGATGGCATTACATAAACGTGAGACACAAACATGAAATGAGATGAAGAGAAGCCAGGAAGACATCAATATTTAACTGCGACCTTTCGCCTCTGCTTACCTCGTTTCCCCAATTGCTTCAGCTGGAGTCAATTGTTTTATTACCTTTGATAAGTTGAAGTATTTCTTTAATGTTACTACATTGGCGTTACATTAACGACGCAAACAATCGCAATGGAGCTTGTTTAAAAATGAGTTTATCTTCATCCCATGGAGAACACAATGAATTGCCCTAGTTTCTTTGTAAATACATGCCATCTCGAAATTATGTTATTCTTTATTAAAACCAGACTCGGAATTCATTCTCCGTTAACCTGACGAATTGCTCAAGTCGTCATTCATTACGCCCAAATTTGCTATTGATGAAGTGTTGTTGGAACCAATTCCTCAGGTTCGTGTCACCACAAACACAATGCCACTTTTATAGTACATAGCTCATGTAATATATGTGTAAGTTTGCTGCTTGCTTACTGCACAAATGTGAGAACTCAATTGATCATTGCGAGAGCGACGATTTTTATGTAATTGGATTACGAACGCGATGAGCGCAGGCTCTCTAAGAAGAAATCGCAACTTGCAATCGAGGAATATGTAAGAAGAGTATTCTCATTATTATCATCACTAGGTGAGAATTTTAGCCAGTTTAACTAGCTTTGCATCATATCCTAATTATCCACTGAGGTAACGCACTGCTTTCTTATCTCTATACAACGACGCCGCATATAGGAGACTATAGAAATATTCTTACTGACCCCTCCCTTTGCAATAAACTGTGCCTCCCAGTTTGGAAACTTCTGAGGTGGCGCAATGGCCGCCAAAGCCCGCATATAACGAAAACTGAAAAATGCAACCCTTTGTGAACCAAATTCAACTAAATTGCAATTCATTTTCCACAAATAACAGCAACTCTAACGAGGGAAACGCTTTGCTGCGTCTTCATTTAGCTACGAACCAAATAATCATCAATTAAACATCACTGGAGCAATCACAAGCAACTAAATGCACAATCAAGGTTCATGCATGAAGTAATGACTTGAATCAGTAATTTGAGATGCAATTAGTTCAGCCGAATAGTTCATAATTCAGTCTCCGGTGGGCAATTCTTCCGTTCTTAAATGACGATGTGGCCACAAGTGAAATTCAATTGATGCTTGTCTCAATTTGGGAAGTGAAGTTACGCTATTTGTGGAAAAAGGTATGCCATATTATACAACAGGTTAGCAGAGTTGGAATGTGAAATATGTAAAATGTGAATAATTGCCTGATTTCTACAATTTCAATAACCATGGTTATATCTCAAACATGGTAACATTTCGCCACGAATAATTATTATTACCACGAACATACCTCAGGAAGCAGGTGACCGCAATGAAAGTGAAAATTTCATATTACATACCTGCAACAAGAAGACGATGTGATTAACAACACAGAATGTAACATTTTATAGATTTTTACATAAATAATAACAATTATAATGTGCTGGTAGCTTTCATTCCTCATTTGCACGCATGTAGCTGGCAGAAAGTCACATATCAGACTTCCACTAATTTTCGAATGAAGAATCAACGATTAGAAAGGTTCACTGATGCTTGCGCAAAGTTGCAGAATTATCTACCGGGTTAATGTATGTTCATTCTAATACAACCACTATCAAGTAAATTACCGCCTGCGATAACTCCACTTTTGCGATATTAACTTCCGGCAAAGGTATCAGATTAACTTTCACACTCTTTTCACTACATTCAATTTCCCTGAGGTTTGAGTGCGTAAATGCTAACCGAAATCCAACCTATTGGTTGATCTAATCGGTGCATAAGCCAAATGGATGATTAACTTGCAGTTGCTGTTCCGGCACGATGAAGACAAACAGAAAATAAAACATCGGCCGTGATTAAAAGACATCGGCATGTGCACACAATAATAAGCAATTGCAAATGTAGCATTAGCATGAACTGGAATTGTAATGTACGCAAGCCCTAGGCGAAGTAATTGCAAATATTATAATCTAGAACAACTGTCAAGTGCAGGCTACTGGTGCAATCGCTTGCAGTGCTAACACCAGATGTAAGTATTTCCGCATTTGTTTCATAAACACATTTTTCAAATGATTTTCTACGTGCACATACAAAATCAGGAACTCAACGTTCTCGAGGAGGTCTGGAAAACGAGGCTGCTTCCTAATACGCCTAGACCAGCAGTTCCGAATGGTTTTCCATGTTTTCTCTAGTTTGGTTGGTTGGTTTGTTGGAGGGCGCAGCACTTAGGCCCTACTTTTTGGGCCCATTGTGCATCCTCCTTGTATGACCTGTTAGTTTTTGGAAGGGAAAGGTTGGGGGTTGGGGTTATTGGTATGGGATGGGGAGATTGAACCCAAGTCCCTAGACTCATGGGCCATCCATACGCCATCTTTACCGCTCGGCTACCGAGCGTTTCTCTAGTTTAGTACAGTTATTATTAAGAGGTTATTAAGAAGTCGTTAGTTGTATCATTAGCATGCATACCAACGTCAAAAGACATCGTAATTGGCTAAATATTGTCATTGGCGTTAATTTCGTTTTAATTGTATAGCAGCATTGTGCCGACAGTAATATATCATTAATTCTTCAATAACTTTTCGTAATAATACAAATAGCAGTTACGCTTTGTAAGGCATCAAAAATTATTTCGCAAGTGTGAATTACATGCCACTTAATTTTGTAAATTGGCAACGCAAATATCAACAAGGTGCCTACATTGTTTATTTTACGCTCGAAACAATACGCGAATTATTATGGAATTGCGCCGCTTTGACGACTTGTGGTTTTAAGCTAATGTCAAGGACTGGTTGTGCATTAATAGAAAAAAGGAAATATTAGGATATCGAATATCTAAAAGGAACACCTGTTCTTCTACAAACTTAGTTCATTAGCATAGAAGTAAATGCCATTCATCACCAACCCTAAGCTGATGAAGAGAAAGTTTTATTTATAGCCAAGAACAAATAAAGTACAATAGAGTGACTGTAGACCTTCCCAAGAGCTATAGTTATTGCACTACACTTGTTTCAGAATCTAATTTCAAAGAAAGTTGAGAGGTAATACAATAGAAACATGAATGAACTCTGTGTTTCTGTATATTACGAAATCGATATGCTAATTGCGTCTTGCGAAGATAATCGCTTTTTACTTTTAGAAAAGTGCTTTACACGCCTTCATGCACAACCAAGTCAGTCGTGAGTTTGAAGCAAATAGGGCCGTAGAGTGCGCAGTGTGCCGTCGATAATTATTTAATTGCTGCTTTATGGTGCATATGAAGCATGCATTTCGTTTTCATACATATGTGAAATTTCTTACTCAATTCCAGTGTTACTGGTAAAAGTAGCAAGCAGAGTTATTAAACGCCGATATGCGGCTTTCACTAATTAATAAAGCATTTCAATAAGCATACGTACTCGTTCCCACATCGATTACGCCACAGAATTCGACTTGACCAAATCGTAGAACTCATCACTGCTTCTTGTGTACGCAAGTTTCCGTTTAGACGCATCGTAATTCGTGACTATATTCACTTTCAACCAATTCCCATAGCATCGAGACCATTTGCGAAGCAACTGCTTTTCAAGAACATACAGTACAATGCTGCAAATATTGTATAACAAGACCTGGTAACAAAGTAATCCTGAATTGCTTTTTGGGGTATTCCCCGTTACCGACGTGAAACATGAAAGTGTTTGGCGGGCTAGAAAATGAAATAAAATGTCAACTCAAATCACCTCAACACTGAATAACGAAATTGTTAGTCACGAATACAAGGATCTGCTCTCAAGTCTCCAGCCCACGAATATCGAAACCGCGTTATTTGAGCATTAAATTACATAAAAGTCATATCTTTAAAAGTTATTCCAAAAAAACGAACCTCATCGGAAACTAGAATTTGGAGCATACGGCAATGCGGTCGAAATTTGCTTCACAGTGAGCGCTATGGTGGGAGGTGGGTAGGTGGGAGCACACAACGTTTACGTTGCACAGGAACCGCACTCAGCTGCGAACACAAGAGCTCGGAATTATGCATTTCTGTTATCAAACGCAGACAAATTGTTTTTTGTTTTGTGGTAAATTGTAGAGAATGCACGACAAACTAGAAATTTGCTATATTATTTATTGTTGCATTGAATTAATCCAGTGCTCTCCATCACAATGCCGCAAGCGAAAATGAGTTAGAAGCAGAAGCATTTCATGGCTCGCTGATTTTCATCTTCCCAACAAAGGGGATCTTCCCGACGACGCTAAGTCACTAACGCGCTGACGTTTAAATGACTGACTCGCGCTACCTCATTATTCACTCTCGTATTATTACAATTAAAATTGTAATCACAGCATCGGCGAGCACCTGTGGCTTCAGCAGTCTATGATTTGGGTACTACTTCTTGATATCTTTCCTTACTCTCAAATACAATGATCTGAGATTAATATGAATCAATGTCCTAGGTTCCTGTGAGTTTAACGTGCTTTTTATAGATTCATGCATACTGCTCAATCTTCGTTTTGCCTCGTTTTCTCTTGTAGTTTTTATAAACTGCACATGTTTGCAGTCTAGTCATCAAATGTCATCGCATATTTACCGATTCCCAAGTTCCAAGTGTAAAATTACTTGCATTTGCCATCTGTCAACCTTCAAGGCAAATAGAACAATGCTTGATATTATATATATATACTCCTATCTCTGGTTTCGACGGAAGATCGGTTCCACAGAAAACCGAATATGCATGCTCTAATCGTAATCTACAATTCTCATCTTTAACTACTTCTGGCCATAATATTAATTTCAACATATGCAACCCCAAGATGTTTAACATAATCTAAGACCTTTGGCACAGGGATTAATCCCTAGCACAATGTTACCGTTAACTATAAAGAGAACAGTACGACATCTGAAATAACAGATGTGGCCGCACGCTCTTCTAGGACTCCCCATCCCATTCAAAAACCCAATCCTACCTTCCATTCAAACTACGTTGCTATAAATGGAGGATATATAATGGACCCAAATTGTGGGGCTGCTTAAGTCACACGCCCTCAAATTAAGCATTTTAGATATAAGAAAAATATTACTTTCTGCAGAAAATACTTTCGTAAAAAGATATAGCGATAATTGACGTCTGAATGGAGTTTGAATGGAATTTATTGATGCCAGTATCAATAAATCGAAACTGTGTCGAAAGTTCTAGGTTATTTGGAAGAGAGCGACTCTTGCAAATTTCGAATTCCCACATTTAACTAATGGACAAGCAATTACTAAATTACACAGATCGTCAGAGGAGTTGGTTACGACTTTATGCAAATTTATCCGCATTGCTAAACGTTTGTCTTATTGCTCTTTCTTCTCAATTGGAAGATAATTTGAATGCGTCGAAGGCATGAAGCTGTTAGCGTCTAGAAAGTATTTTTGGTGTTTCACCGCCTCAGGATGCTTATACAGTCATGTTGACTGACTTTTCAAAATAATGGATGATGAAAGGAGAAGGGATTTAATGAATTAGGAGTTATTTGTTAGCTAGTTCAACTTCTTATTAAGAAAAGGGGAGGCCCTATTCCCCTAGCAAAAATACACTTTTAGGATGATCAGTATTGTAATAACGATGAATGAATTCAATGTGAAGAACTTATTTATGGCGGAGCTGCGCAAGGTAAAAGAAGAAATGAAGAAGTAAGCAAGATGCTTAACTGTAATAACAAGTATTTGCTGTTTTTTCGCTGAAATAAAAATGGAAAACACGACAGTTCTTGAATATGTGAAATGTAAATTTAGTTTTTAACTAATTTTGAAATAACTACGGACTTGAAAGTTAGAAAATGATTTACCTGCAATGGAATCAGTGAGCAAAACAAAAACCAAAAGTGCCAAACATTGGAACTGGAAATGAAGAAAATTCCAATGTCTAAAGCGTGTATTCCTTCGATCCCTCAGCTGCATTGTCCTTGCTAGGCGCAAAATGCAGACTGATGAAAGAAATTTTGTCGAATTTCAACACTGGATGTCTGGGTCTTTCAAATGTTCAGACAAGTTGCACTAAACTAATTGCGGAATGGCAGGAACCACATTATACGTAATCCTCAATGAGCTCTCGCGACTTGGAATGGGAATCGCTGCTATCGGTTCTTCGTCGCCTTGGGAAGCACCGCGCAGAGCGATAATTACGATTCTATCAAGTTGCACTTGAGAGTCGCGCTTTCGAACTGAACGCCGGTGCTGCTGCGAACCGCGCGACTTCTTTTCTTTTAGGCCTCGTTGCCGTTCACTTTTGCCTCTCTCTTCAAGTCGAATGGCTTAGGTACGGCACAACGGTGATGTCGAAGTATACTTTGCCTTGCTGGCGAAGCCATCCGCTGGGTTCCTTCCACTGCGCGTAACTCAAGTAGAAGAGCTCATACCGACGTCCCCAGGAAGACTTCTGGATTTATTCAACCACTATTTCACTCTCCACAATAGCTATCTATAAAACCGTCAGTATCCCATATCCTGTATCCCTTTCATCATGTTAATTTTCAATTTCAATGCTTCCCACACTCTCCTGTAGAGGAAAGATGTGCCAATAGGTTCCCTATTGTTGGTTCAAGTGTGTCTTGATTGGTTCATACAATGTAGACTCTCTTGGGAACTATAATGAGGTGGTTGCGCTTTGCCTTCTTCATCAGTCTGCAACCACGCCATTTAGTGTCTCAACAGTTTAGGACTAACTATAGTTTTCGCTTGAGGTCAGTTTTGAACAACCAGCCGTCGAGGATTTAGGGAGGAATAAAAGGATGCTTTGGAAAATAGGAGTTGGGTATGATATCTCCCTGATACAAGGACAGGATACAAGGGAGATAATCAAAGCTCGTTTGAGCAGGGTCGTGTCCCTGAAGCAGATCTTCTTCCTGACTCGTAGAGGAAGTATCTAGTTTACTACTCACTACGTCGAAATTGGACACATAAAAATAGGAGCCGCTTCTATATTTAGCAAAAACCCATCCATTGTATTGTACTGGTAATCACTTTGAATTTTTATGCCTTTTAAGCGTAAAAATGAAATGAAAATAAATGTGAGTAAATATAGTATAATTACAAGCGCAAGTGCGAAACGCTCTGTTTAATATCCAATTTCTCCGTGTAAGAATAATACGATAACAATTCATGTTCAATGTTCACAGTTCACAATATATCTATTCTCCCTTATTCGGAACACACAGGAGAAAGAAAAACAAAACGAAGGTCTTTGAAAGTCAATGAAAATTGAGCTTTCCATAATCGAGCATGTCATTGCAATTTGAATTTATCCAACGGGCGATGGCACTCTTCTGCGCTATGCTGATCTCACCGAAAGGAGTTTACGGAACTTGCGCAGCATGGCTTTCGAGAGAATTTTCAAACGATGTTCGAATTGAAGAAACGCAATGAAAGAAACTAGTTAAATCACAAATATTTGAACTTTTGTCCTAGAAACGAGTACATCAACATATGTGTTCAATTTCCTCCAAGTTCTGCATCTTATTAAACACTTCGAATACTTATTTCTCATTCGCTATTTCTATCGTAAATAATTTCATTACACAGATTGTCCCTGTCATCATTATATATTTTGATTTTTCATCCAGAGCGATTACCCTGTGACTTACGAATTGTGGGTACGGTGTTCAACTATCTGGGTCAAGTAAGACTACCGCCTGAAGGATCATTCTAAGGTCACATTGCATCATATTGAAATTCCGCGCTTTCTTCGGCTAGTATTCATCCATTAGCTTCACTAATTTATATTAATGGAGTTCACTTTCTCAATGATCGCTTCTCTCCAATTAATACCAAAGTAAGTTTCTATACACCCAGTAGTTCTTGAGAAAACCCATAAAACCTGCCTACACATTTCCTCATTTTCTGCAGGAACTATCAAGGAATCAAAGATGAACTTATATCATCATATGCGCAATTAAACCCACCACAGGTTGCACTTCGAATCATCCCAATACACCCAGTGGTCCTTGAGAAATACCCTAAAAACTGCCCACACATTTCCTGATGATTCCTTTGCATTGCATATGAATTCCTTAATAAATAATAATGCGAATTAATTAAAGCATCATATTAAACTCTGCAAATCCTGGTTATTGTTTCTATATCAGGTAGATATATTAGGTAGAATCAAGCAGATTGACAGCACGGATTGCGAAGAGTGCGATTGTATAATAACCAGAAATGAGTAAACTCCTAACCCAGTTCTTCTCATCAGATGTGCAATTACATATTGAAAATCTCAGAATTGTTCTCTAAGAAGACGCACAAATGTCAAATACGAAATGCAAGATGTCTTCTCTTCTTGTTATCTAATTTTTGTATTGCAAATATTCTACATACTTCACTTTCAATTCATCGGCAGTTAGTCGCTAATTCGAAATCTCCGATTTCTAATCATTGTATTCTATATTCACATAGATTCTCGTATGCTTACTTTCTTTATACCTTTTACACTTTCATTGCCATTAAATGCTAATTAACTATCATACAAGGAATCTCCCCCGACGCAGGAAAGAAATTTCTGAAGACCTTGGTGTGATCGGAGACATAGAACGAATGGGAACGAGTACCGGTAATAGACCACTCCAAACTATTCCTGGGAATAAAACCATCAAGTAACTCTACCAGACTTGCACTCTCTTGGGGACGAGCAAAGCTAGGAAACTCGTAGGACTCATTACGGGCCACTGCAGGTTCAACAAGCACCAGCTATGGTGGGACGTTTATATTTCCCGATCCTCAGGGGGGCAGATTAAAACTGCATATTTACGACCAGGACGATGACCACTGGATGGAAATGAATTCATTAATGATTAGGTCACTTTAGATTCAAAGAGATTGTCGAGAGTAAAGATCTGTTAGGTAATTCGAGATTGTACATAAATGACTAAAGAGGCATTGTGGCATTTTTATTCTCAGAATATAGTTACACAAGTGAATACATTGTTCCTTTAACTAATGAACTTAAGATAAGTTTGCATAAACATGATCTAAGAAGCCGACTTGGGCTTTTCTTTGTTGGTTTGGAAGTTATGCGACAAATGGGTGAGATGATGACACCCAGTCAATTGATTGATTGGAGACACACTATTATTTCTAATAGAAAAACAAATGTGGGAAGCGTTCTTGAACCTATGTACATATAAATTATGAATGTACTCCAATTGTTCTTCATGAGATTGAATTAGTATCAGCACTTTTCTTCCGAAAATGGTGGTGAAACAACAAATTGGGCGTTGAATTAAATGGTCACTCCATATATTTGTTTATCTGAGAACAACTGTTGTAATAATTTCTTGCATTACTTCGTGAAATAACAAATTATGGAGAATATTTTAGGTTAAGTAGAATTTAAGCGGTCGTTGTAGCTAACTTAAATTTATGCTAGTTGATGGAAGTGGCATTTAATAGTTTAAACTCCATAACGAAAAGCAAACGAATTTGCAGAAGACGAGTTTAAAAGTCTTTGTAGTTGCTATGCAACGCGTTTCGACAACACTATTATAGTTGTCATCTGCCTGATGAAGACACTGTGTTGTCGAAACGCGTTGCATAGCAACTACAAAGACTTTTAAACTCGACTTCTGCAAATTCGTTTGCTTTTTTTAAATTTATGCCTTTCTTAGACGTCAAATCTTCTCAGTGCAACGCAAATTCAGTTAAGTAACCATCTTAAGCATGCTCAGCACTAAGCCATGTCGGTGAGATCGGCTATAAGGGTGTGTAGGAGTCAGCTTTCATCGTAGAAGCTGGTAGAATTGCCCGGCTGCGTCGTAGTAAGCCTGGGGTTTCCTGGGCGACGAGTTTTGGAGACGGTGGGAGAGTCAGTCGGTTCCGGGTCTCCCCACAGTAAACATCGTGTCTAATATCTTTTCCTATTTCTAATAAAAGTTGTTAAACTACCGAAACGCGTCGCAGAGTCGAATAAAGTTTTTAACTCCCAAAAACTAACGTAGTTTTATTGAGATTATCATACTATTGTTGCTTTCTAAGAATGCCATGTAATGAGTCCGCACAAAATATTTTGTGGAAGAGCCACAGCCAAAGGCCTAAAGAGCCGCATGCGGCTCTCGAGCCGCCAATTCCGATCACTGTCCTAGCCTCATAGTGGTCACTATATCTATGACAATTCTGATGATTTCGAAGCATCTCTCGGTTGTTCAAAAGGTGGTTGAAAAGACGTTATGACATAGGTGTTGTTTATTTAATCAATTCGTTTCCGAGATATTGACAAAATTCTTGTAGTTTTTGGAAAAATTATACCTAGGAACCTAGTGAAGCCCGTAGAGAGATTCTTCTTGCT
>JAOEHK010068871.1:0-17328 GCA_025447835.1 Labidoglobus nevermanni | reverse complement strand
ATATTACTACCTAAGATTAATCCAATCATTAATCTGTTTATCCTATTTACATGCTTAAAATAAATTGAATTCAGAAATTGATAATAGATGACACAGGAAAATAATTACAATTTTGACAGGTAATTTCTCTTACAAATTGTTATCAAAGACGACAGCTACATACAAATCGAAGATGTAAATAAGGAAATATCTTGAATATTACTACCTAAGATTAATCCAATCATTAATCTGTTTATCCTATTTACATGCTTAAAATAAATTGAATTCAGAAAATTGATAATAGATGACACAGGAAAATAATTACTATTTTGACAGCTAATCTCAATTAGAAATTGTTATCAAAATCGTACTCCAAGCATAAGGAATCACTGAAAACTAACAATTCAATTTTATTCATATTTAATTCATTATTAACCAAATAAATAGGAAATCAGCCATATTCTAGGTTTCGATAATGGAGAAACATTCCCATCTGATTTTTGCTTTTCAAATATAAAGTATCGGTAGAAATAACTAATTTAATCGATTAATGTATTAATTGCTTGGTATATTCTCTTAGTTAGTTAGTAAGTTATATTAGTTAAAATGTGTGAAATAATAGAAAGAAGATCGCTGTTGCCGAATACTTTCTATGAATCTAACTAAACAACAATGATAAGTAAATAATGATAAAATTGCATCATAAATGCAAATTATGCTATTTCATCAATATTATATAGCAAATTAATGAAATGAGCTGAAATCAAATTGGACGCTACGAATTTTCCCGAATGTCTAAGATGGCGGGAACGTAATTCCTATTTGGCGTCCTTAGCGTTGGTGTTAGCAAATCTGCGCTAGCGTTGCTCCAAAACTAATTGCTAACAAGTATGTATCGTTTGCGAAGTGAAGTCTAACGGTACGCAAATAAATATGTTCGATAATTTGCGTGCAATGTGCCAGGATTCAAAGAATAGCGAAGTCTTGGAATAATCACGCAGTCCATCAGTCCAATAGATTGCAAGATGATGGCGGCTAAGTTACCGTGTGGCTTGCAAACAACCCGGAAGATTCTCGACAAGCACAATTACTCGTGTAAATTGCTTGACTCAGTGCCGTACGTTGACGTACGCGATGCTTTGTACGAGTTCAATGTTTACGCTGACAATCCGGATGTTTCATCGTCTTCACGGCAGCTACGTCGCAGCCACTCGCAGAGTGCTGTCTCATCACAGCAGAAGCTTTCCCAGAAAGATGTGAACGAGGAAGACGCGCCTAGGCGCTCACATCGAACTCCGGTGCCGTCCAGCAAGGCATTGAGCATGTCCGAAGTTATGTCTGCTAAACGGAAGCCATCCAAGATACGTAAGACAAAATTACGCCGGAGAGTGTTTACCCAAACAGTCAAACGGAAGACAAAGGGGAAGCGGGGGCGAAAGCCGAAGAAGCAGGTGTCTAGGGTTGTCGAGTCAGACGACGAAGAAGAAATATTAGTACTCGTCGAAGATGATGACAAAATGGAAGATGATGAAGATGAGCAGCAAGCATCTACGTCGGCAGAGCCTGCCCAAAGTGTCCAAGTCGAAGAGGCGACCGCAGGTGTCAGCACCGAGGATGGGGAGGAAATGAAGATGAAAAGAACGAGTCGGCTTTCAGCTAAATCTGAAAGCCCGATCCTTCTAACGCCAATGAAGCGGACTTCGAATCGGATCTCCGCTAAGTCTAAGCACTTGGATGATGGTCGCAAAGTCCTCCGTTCCCAGAAAAGCAAACAAAATACCGCAGCAACACTGGTTATCGAATCGGACGACGAGCTTAACCAAGGGGAAGAGCCCGATGTGAGCAAGGACAGCGAGGAATCGCCGAAAAGGGCGTCACTTCGGGTTTCTCCTCGAACCAAAAGCGCCGATCATTCCAAACGCAAGCTGCGTCTCATATCGGAACCATCCGCCAAGAAGACGAAGAAGATTGATATGCAATCGGACGATCATGGTGAAATTGAAAAGTCTATATCTGCTGATGGCGAGGGGGAAGGTGGGGCAGAAGAGGAGAAGACATTGACGAAGAGATCTTCAAGCCGAGTGCCGGCGAAAGCAAAAGGCGCCGGTCTCCAGGAGCACAAATCGTCGCCGAAAGCGAAGACAGCGAAACGGAAGCGAATCATCGTCCAATCGG
Source organism: Labidoglobus nevermanni (assembly GCA_025447835.1). Lineage (NCBI taxonomy): Eukaryota > Metazoa > Arthropoda > Insecta > Coleoptera > Staphylinidae > Labidoglobus > Labidoglobus nevermanni. The sequence goes on along the minus strand of JAOEHK010068871.1, from coordinate 15,174 downwards.
AAGACGAGAGCGAGAATACAAATGACCACTATGAGGAGACGACTGGAAATAGCGACGCGGACATTCCGCAGGATAAGGCGATAACATCCGAAGGTTCCCAGGCGAAGCATCCCTCAAAGCAGCAAACGAAGAAGATGCAGAGAATTGTTCAGTTTGTTGAGCTGTCGGAGAGCGCATCTTCGTCCACAGTTGAAGATCCACACGACAATCACGAGCCGGCCAATCGAGAGCAGGAAGACGAGGAAGCAGAGCGCGATGCGCCGGGAAGCGAGCACGCGAACGACGAAGAAGAGATTTACGATGACCTCGAAGGACAAGGCGAGCAAGAACGCGATGATTTCGATGTTCCGGAGAGTGGCGATTTCAGTCCAGCATCGCCGGCAGCAGTAGAGGATTCGCAGGAATGCGTTGATGTGGATGAGCCGCCAGGTGCCGAAGAGGAGGTCACCACCAACGGGTACGCGAAGAGCGATAATGGAAACGTGAGGAACGCCATGGTGGCGAGCCCGTCTTCGTCCGCCGGCGGCGACGAAGTGGCTAGGGAGAGAGCTGCCCTCACTTCCGATGAGCTCTTCAGCATGCTGTGCGAAGAGGGAGCGTCCGGAAGCAAAGGCGAGAAGGTGGCGGAGGAGGCGGACGCGGCGCGGACGCGTGAGAGGTCGCCCGACGCAGAATCTGCCGAGGGTAAGTTACCCGATTCACATACTAGTAATGCCGATCTGAAGTGTGATCCTCCCATATCACAGGATAAAGAGAATCGCAATGAATTGAACGTAGCCAAATCGCAATGGAAGTGCAAAGATAAGCGCAAGAGTTTGTTTAAGATACGATTTAAGAAATTCGTCACCCATGTGTGCTCGCATTGTAAGCAAGCATTCGAGAAGAACGCCGACCTGCAAGCGCATGTGATGCGCCACTACGAAACGCGCCAGGTGCGCGTGCACCTCTTCAACGCGACGCTGCCGAAGACGTTTGCCACGTCCGAGACGAACATGGACCGATATCTGCGGCCGCGTCGCAGCCCCTCCTCGGAACCGGACGCCGAAGAAGTGAAGCAGTTGCTGGCCAAGTACGTGAACGACCTGAATTCATTTGATAGCGTCATCGATGGCGATTGCTCGGCAACGTCGGCGACTAGAGATGCGGACGAGGAGGTCGAGGGGAATGCATCCCGGAACATATTGGTACTGAGCAACATCTGCATCACGCCAGACGGAAAGTGTTTGGACACGAACACATCCGCGGACAGAAGCAGCTCGAACGAAGAGGATGCGGATTCGGTTGAGGTGGAAATTGGCTCTTTGGATGGTAGTACGAATGCTGACGGTTGCAGATCTCAACTCACCGAACGCATCGAAGACAATTCACCCGACATTTTTATTTCCCTGGAGAGTGAATCATTGGCAGACAGTTCCGAAGACAAATTCATATTAAATGCTGACACTGACAACGATCCTAAGAGGAAGTCACGGAGTGAAGATACTGAAGAGCAATTGTCTGGCGATATGACTGAGGTATCCGCAAAAGATGCCTTAGATTCTAACTGTAATGAGAACCCAAGTAACGCGAATGAAGAAGACGCCTCCAAGCAAAATGCTGCATCATCAGGCAATCGGTCGGAAGAAGAGAGTAATCCCGATATGGATGAAGATGTTGGAGGAAACAATGAAACAATTGTGCAATCTGAAAGCTCACAGCGGAATTCTGAAGATAATTCAGGGCAGCAAGTTGATCTTCAGGGTAAATCCAATGAATTAGCTGAAGACGGGAAATCATCGGAACAGTTGCGTAATGAAGGCAATGCCGAAATTATCGAGATATCAGATGGCTCCGAAGATATCTTAGAACTAGTACAGCCCACAATAAGAAACTCTCCGGAAGGTGATGATAGCTCCCAGCTATCTTCAAATGAAAATATTACCATCACCGAAAATACGAATGAAGATGACAATGGAGGATTGGAAGGACATGTCGCCGATGAAGAATCTAGAAACACCCAAATAGATAACGAAGAGGAGTTTCATTCGGCAACGGAAGAAATCAGTTCCCCCGAGAACACAATGCTCTTCAAGCGGAAACGGTCCGAGTACGCAGAAGAGACGTTCGAACCGAAGAGGATCCGAATCGAAGGTGACGTTGGTGACAACGCCGACCTCAATCTGAGCAATGATGAGCGGCTAACTCCCAACTCGGTCACTTCCGATGTTATGGCCAATGAGTATTTGATGAAACTTACCAACTTGGATAAGCAGGTCGAGAGTTTGGTGATGAAAGATCGAACATCTGGCGGCGGTACCGAATTGTAACAAATATTTTCACATGTTTACTGACAAGATCAATATCAAAATACAATGAATATTTTGAACAAATGTCTGCATTATGTTTGCATTTCGCTACGTTGAATTTAATGACTTGTTTCATTGTCGATTTCAAATAAACATGCTAGCAAAAGCATTGCTTTTTTATTCAATAGGTACAAGACGATCGTCCCTACTTTGGCTAAGAGATTCGTTTCTTCCAACTCGTGATTCGCGCAGAATTCTAAAACTACATCTCATTTAATTTCATGTAAAAATGCTTGTCAATTTCAAGTTGAGTGTATTTGTATAAAATTAAACTATTTTATATAGAGCGCACATCATAAAGCAATTGTTATTCAGGTTGAACAAAAAATTGACGTAGAAAACAACGCAAGCAGTGAATAGGTATGGCCAACCCAAGCAACATTTCTGGGACCTGCGCAACGAACACGGACGGGGAGTACCCGAGATTCGTGCAGCCGGTAAACATCTGCAGGATTTCAGAAAATTTATATTTTATCTTTGAGGATGTATGTCCCTTTAAAATAGCGCTTAGGATGGCTCGGGTGTTGATAACAAAAATATTTGCAAAGCCCGCGAGATTGGGTTGACCCATGGACGGACAACTGAAATGAACCCACGGGCCACTTTAAAAAACATCACAGCTCCGCGATCCACATCTCTATGAACGGACTTTACAAATTTGCCGCTTATCCGTTGATTTTTAGAACTAAACTGGAACAAGTACGGGGAACTCCCGTCGTCCTTTGCCAGGCTCGTATTACTTTTTCATGATTATTTGGACCATCCTGGGTGGTATGAGCTTAACGGGAAAATCCTACTGCTCAATTATCACATCTATAAAGATTTTCCGGAGGACCTTTGTTATTCCCCGTCCTTGTTCGTTGCGCAGGCCGGACAAATGTTCCTTGGGTTGGCCGTGCCTGTTTTTCTATAACAACATTGTTGATCTCACAGATGAACAGGCAAGGCTATGAAGCAATGAACATTTCTGTGGCTCGCGCAACAAACAAGGATGGGAAATACCGGAGATTACAGTAAACATTCGTGGAATTTCAGGAAATCTCATATCTTACCTTGGTAGGCCTTCTCCATCCGTTTAAAATGGCGCTTAGGATAGCTCGGGTTTTGATAAAGAAAATCTTTGCAGTTCCCGGGAGATTGGGTTGGAGTATTAAGGTAACGGGGAAATTCTAGTGCTCCATTAAAACGTGTTTAGATTTTCCGGAGGACCTCTGGTATTCCCCGTCCTTGGGTTGCCCGTGCCTGTTCTAGTGATTGATTCAAATTTTTCTATAATAACATTGTTGATCTCACAGTTGAACAGGCAAGGCTAACCCAATGAACATTTCTGTGGCCCGCGCAACAAACAAGGACGGGAAATACCTGAGATTACAGTAAACATTCGTGGAATTTCAGGAAATCTCATATCTTACCTTAGTGGATATGGTGGTCGACCACTGGGCCTTCTCCGTCCGTTTAAAATGGCGCTTATGATGGCTCGGGTTTTGATAAAGAAAATCTTTGCAGTTCCCGGGAGATTGGGTTGGAGTATTAAGGTAACGGGGAAATTCTAGTGCTCCATTAAAACGTGTTTAGATTTTCCGGAGGACCTCTGGTATTCCCCTTCCTGGCTCGTTGCGCGGTCCGTATGGGGCCTCGAGGTAGCCGCTTTTGGGCCTAATGAAAATAAATAAGCGTGGAATAGCCAAAGTCTGTCCGTACATGTGCGGCCCGCGGAGTCGTGATGAATTTCCAAAGTGGCCCGCGAGCTTATTTGGGTTGACCGTCCCTGCCCTAGAATTTGAGCGTGCCACAAGCAGATTCGTTGCAAATGGGGCAGGTGGGGATTGGCGCAGTGTCACTATCTCCTGTTAGACAAAGCGAATGGAACGAATGTTTGCAGTTGAACACGTAGACGCCTTGGGGGCCCCGTTCCGACAGAGTGGCGCGATGACAGCCTCCGCAGAGCATCTCGCTGGTGACGGCGATGCCTTGCTTCTGCGAGCGCACCAGGCGGTCATACAGGTTGAAGTAGTCCGTGACGAGGATCTTCTTGCAGCCTTCGTGCACGGCCACCTGCAGGTTGTACGTGCACAGCATCTTGACGAGCGCGCTCTTGAGGCCGGGTATCGCCATGCCGCTGGGTATCTTCTCCACGAGACTGGTGGGATCCATGTACGTGCCGAGCGTCTGCAGCAGGAACGTGATGAACTCGGGCTTGTCGATGGAATGATTGATCAGGTCGGTCCAGAGATCCGGGTCCTTCTGCTCCTGGCAGAACGCCACCGCGTACTGGATGTCCTTCAGCTGCTGAATGATCAGCTGCAGCGCCTCTTTGGTGTCGCCGACGCGCGCCAGCAGGAACACCATCTCCGGGTAGTACTGGGCCTTCTCGCAGATGTCGAGCGCCTCCTGGATCGGGTAGTTCTCGCTGCGGCGGAGCAGCGGCAGCAGCTTGTCGCGATCGAAGGTCGCGTACAGCTTCACGAGTTGCCCGTGGTACTGCTTCTTGGCGTCCGTCTTGTCGAACTTGTCGAGGAACTTGTACAGCAGCAGGTCGTGCTTGGCGAGCTTCTGCACGACGACCTCGGCGGGCACGTGCTCCTTCTCCAGGAACAGCCAGATCGCCTGCGTCTCGTCCAGCGTCATCAGCTCGACGATCATGTCCTTGATGACCGCATAGAGATTGTGCTTGCGGATCAGCTGGAAGACGTCCTTGTTCTTCAGCGTGAGGTACATAGAGAGACTTTTGTCGTACTGCTTCTCGTAGCTGTAGAGCAGGGCGAGAGCCTCCAGGAAGCGGTTCTTCTCGTTGTCGGAGAGGAGCAACTGCTCCAGCACGGCGTTGATGACGACATTCGGATTGTAGAGCTGCTGCGGCCACGTCTTCACGAGCTCGAGGAAGCCGGGCGGGTCCATCTTCAAGTACTCGTAGAGAATGATCTCGTAGATGTGCTTATCCAGCGTGCAGTCGGCGTTCTTCGGCACGTAGGGCGCAACAGAGCGCAGCTGGTGCACCGTCACGAACTTGAAGATGTTTTCCTCCCAAAGCGCTTTGTCCTTGCCGAAGATCTTCAGGCACAGTTGCGCTGCCTTGTCGTAGGCGCCGCGACTAAACAAGACGTCTAGGTACTCAACGCCGACCTTCACAAGGCTGAAGCGCCGGCTTTCTCGCTCGTTGCTCTGTATAAGGACTTCCAGCGCTTCCTCATATTTGCTATGCGCAAGTGAACGTTGCTTACTTTAACTTAGTGCGCTAAATTAGCGGAAATGTTTACCCATGGTTCTTTAGCCATTGTATGCGATCGTCCAAGTCTAAGGGACTGGCGACGACGATGTCTTTCGGGGCAACGATGAAGAATCGGTTTTCCTCGATGAGCACGTCCAGGTGGTAGTCGTTGACGCCATACTCTTCATATCCGCGCAGGGAGAGGCTGTCAGTGCACACATCGACGAACTCATTGTCGCGGTACTCGATGATGAGCAGCTGCGGCCGCAAGGATTTGTTGTTCTCATCCCGCTCCTTGGAGTAGCCCAACAGCACAAGCAGGTCGTCCAGGGGCGCTATCCCACTGATGTAGAAATCCACCCTAAACGTCGAAACTGTAAGAGGAGAGAGACTGAATTATTAGGCCCGGATGGGATCTGCTGCGGATTCGCAATTTACTTGGATCCACAATGTACTCGGGTAGATCGCGATTGATCAACTCATTCGTGCTTCTCTTGCGAATTACGCACACCCGCACTGTGTCCACCCATCCAATTAGTAAGGTGCGACTATCGGCCCATCTTAAATTGCATCGAAATTTCTCGACGGATTTGCTGTGAAGTACTGGCAAGTCAGTGTTTGGTGCAATTTGCAATTCGTAACTTACTTGGGATGTTCTTCCCATTTAATCAATCCCAAAGAACATCGTGCGTTCATATCATAAACTCGCACGCCGATATCACTTGCCCAGGCAATGAAATGTTCAACCCATCTCATGCTACTCACAAATCCCTCACTCTCGCACAGCACTGTTATGCGATTTGTGCCCAGGAATGTCTTCTCGTGCAGTGTGAGCTTGTCATCGCCTAGAGAGCAAGCAAACATAATAGTTGCAAACCAAAAGAAATATATTATGGTGTAATAGTAAAAAGGATTTATTATACAGGTTGTCATGGTCAGGGTACAGGGAGTGTTATGCCTATGGTCATCTTGCTGAGGGATGGGGGTAGTTCCCCCTCATACCAGGTCTTGTGGCTAACACATGTTTATTTCACTTCCCTGTTACATACTTGACACTCGATACTGTTGGTACTGGTACTGTCGCCATTCTCACTACTGGTACTCTGACACTCTTTGCCACTGTCTTATGACTTGTGGTCAACCTCTTATATACGCCGAGAATGATCTACTTATTCTATCTCCTTACATACTTGCAACAAATGTTGCTTCCTTGTTGACATCATTACACATTACACCATTATATCATATCTTTTTGCAATTATATAATATTTCCTCACTCTTACCCTACAATGGCATGGAAACCCAGGAGCGCATATCTTCGCCCCTAGGAGAATTTCGGAAGGTCACGGGCCTCTAAGGTGACGACACTTTTTGGAGGTTTGTTCCGAGTTACATCAGGACACCTCCATCCAGGCGATCTTTCTATAATTCGTGCCCTAATAAATAAGACATGGCGGGTATACCAGTCATCGAGTACCAGGACTTCGGGAATTCCTCCTATTTGTCCGCTGCGCCTTAACCGGGCTGTGTCCCGCTATACTTTCAAGAAAATGTGCGTTATCGCCCTTTGACCCCCAAGAAAATGTGGTAACTTTACGGACCTTCTCACTGGACATTATCCCATCAATCGCCACTTGTGTAGTGACGAAGCAGCCCGCTTTTTGGTGTCCTCGGACATAATTGCAATGACTCCAAGGGATCTTTAGGAGACACGTGAGCTCAAAGATAATGATGTGAATGGGTCAGTGAAGAGAATTTAACTGAACTGCCTTCTCACTTCTATGTCCTAATAACAACCTCCCGACACCATGTAGATACTGCGCTACTTGGATCCTAACAAGAATTCTAAGGCAACGGTGACCAATCCTCTAAGAAGCGAACCTGTGCCCCCCCCACCTATTGAATTTCGTAAAGAAATTCAGGAGTTATTTGGATTCTTAATTAGAGGGTCACAACCCAATAGGCCTTTTAGGTGTTCGGGGCGATAGGTACCCACTGACCTCCCTAAAAATAAAAACAATCAAGAGGCAAATTGTTTCTTACCAATCACACATCGGCGTCCACTAGAGGGCTTGTAATAATATGGGTCCAAGGCAATTGTTTTCACCAATCGACCAATGTTGAAGTATTGCTTGTTCTCCTTATGGCACAACCCATGGAAGAAAACTTTGCCATCGTCGGAGCAGGTTGCCAGGAAGTCGCCTTTCAAATCAATTGATATCTGATTGACGCTGACTGCGTGAGCGCGAAGCTCTCCATCGTTGCTGCCTGCGATAGAATTCCCTTCATGGTCCAATAAATGGATCACACCCCAATGTGTTCCGATGCAAATGAACTAGCAATGGCAGAGGCGTCGTCAACAAACGATCATTGATCAACAACAACTTACTTTTGGGTGCACTGTAATGCAACTGGCTGCATCCCGCGACAGGATCTTGAGCATGTCATTCTGAAGGCGTTTGTACTTCAGCTTCGGTTCGATTTCGCCTTCAATGCTCTCTGAATCGCTGACACAATCCTAATTTGATGGGCATTTAGCTTTTTCATTGGGTTGTGAGGTTATAATGATGGACTTACTGTAGAACTTGGATCCGACATTTTCGTCTTGAATGCATAATACTAATGTAAAATAAGGGCGTAATGCTTCCCTCAGCTAGAAATCTAATGCGCGGCACTTCGTTATCACGTTGCGCGTTTTGAAATCATGTTTACACCTATCGCTTCACTTCAAATTTCAAGGATAATCAGCTGATTTTGATAATTCCTTATGTTTTCCTAATACCCCCACAAGGACAATGCAATTTTGAAATTATTATAATTTAAAGCTTATCACAAGCTCATTAAGGTCCGCGTACCACGTTACCTAATTCTATGTATCCTTTCTTCCCGCCCGTTGGATCCAGGCCAGGGTCGGAGCAGCCCTCTCCCGCACTCTCCCGCAACAGGACGTGCGAAGAGAGCGTCCCCAAGGGTTCCTTCCTATCCCCACTGTTTTTCAGAATTTTCCTTCATTATATAGTCCAGTCCGGCTCTGTTACCACCACGCTTTACGCGAATTTCAATGCCCTCTTGATCTCCAGTAGATCCCAAATTCCTACATTGAGTCCCACCTACCCGCCCTCCTCGCCTAGTACTCCAGATGGGATCTAGCCATCAACGAGTCTAAGTTGGAAGTCATCTGCTTCTCAAATAAGCTCAGCCACCCTCCTCCATTAAAGGTCAATTCCCAGGTAATCTCATGGAAGAACTCCGTGAAATACCTTGGAGTCCACTTTGACCTCCGACTCACTTCGGGCAGACAGATCATATCTGGGGGGTACAAAGTCCTGGAGCCTTAAAGGCGTCACGGGGGCCAAGAACCATACCCTAAGGTACATCGTCAATGTACCTTAGTACGACAGGAACCGCGCCATTTTCCGGGAATTCGGAATTACCGACAAACTGGTGAATAACTTATACGCTTCAGTGGTGGGTCACTCTAACTCGGCCATCTTCGATATCTCTCGTAATGCGCCCAGGACATTATCTCCCAGGTTAATTAATCAGAGTAGATATTTCCCTACGAGCCTGGGCTCGACTCTTTCTCTGGCTCCGTCTCTACGGTATAAGGGTTAGCAGCTAGTTTAGCATATAGCCAGAGAACGGCACTAGCATAAGGCCGGGGTTTAGTGGGTCGGTAGAGGATAGCATTTCCTTTAACTGCCTGTCTGAGCGACCGACCCTATACATGGGTTTCCCATTAGCTGGTTACTATCGTTATTTGCGCATTTGCCTTCAATCAGCTGATTTTAATATTTCAGTATGTTTTCCCGATACTCCTGCCAGGACAATGCAATTTTGAAATCAGTATTATTCAAAGCCATTATTTTCACTTATTTTCATTTATTAATTACAACATAAACAATGAAAACAACAAATAAATAAAAACGATCATGAAATCAATGAATAGATCAATTAAAGAGTACATCAGGAATATGCATGACAATTAATTGATACGCAGATGATTTCAGCAATTATTTCCCATCGAAATAATGAATGTTGCACAATGAATGACTTCTTTACGTCTGAGACGAATTGAGCATTCAACACGTTACACCTTATTGATAAGGGTCGTGTTTGCGTCAACTTGCGAGTCATCGATGACTTCCTTGGCGGTGCTCACCGAGGTGCAAGCATCATTCTCATTCTGCAGCGGCAAATTGCCGCAGTTCGCGTCCTCGATAGCCTTCCGCAGCTCCTTTAGGCCGACCACTCCTGCCAACTTTCCAATTGCCGTTACGTACGCATGGTTGACGCCAACCATCGAGAAGAGCGAGTGCACCTTCAGCAGGGACGTGCGTCCCACCAGCTGAAAGGGCGCTGGATCAATGTGGCAATGCGTAAAGTCAACCGGATGCGACATTTGCTCCTCTTCCCAGGTGCGCTGGCATTCGGCCGACATGTCGCAGACTCTTTCTCGTGGCTGCAAGAAAGAGTCCGGATTGGGTTAGGGAAAAATATTATTTACCGCCCTCCGCGTTCATTTACATTTAGACCAGGGGCGGCCAACCGGGAGTGGAAGTACGAGGAATACCCGTGGATCCTCCGCTACCACCACCGCCAGATTCTGGAATTCCCTGGACTTATCCATTGCGCCATTTGCAGATGGATAAGCCCGGGGAAAACCTTTGGCCATGTCTGAGTTTGGCGATCCATCAGGGCCCCCCTAAATCGTTGCAGCGCCCACTTTGGGCAGGACTGGTTTATGGCATGTCATAGAGCGACGCCATCTTCGCTTACCAATTGGACCTTCTTATTGGGTGTTGCAACGGGCATGATTTGGGCGTCGACGTTGTCATCCAGCACAGGTGTGCTGTCCCCATTCTGGACGTCCTGCAGTTTGGTCGATTTGCGCACGATGGCCTCGAAAGCCAACCGCATGCGGCTCTCTGCGCCCGTGACGGTCGTGTAGGGCGATGAGCCGGGGCTGGTCTGGATCAGCGGGCTGAATCCCTTCAGCGTGAACGAATTCGTCTTCTTCAGAATGGACTTCTTCGGCTGGCTGCCGAAGACGGGCTGGTTCAGCTGGTTTTCGGGTTCTACGGCGAGATGCTGCACGGCGAGCACGTCGGGTGCCGGTACCACCTGGAAGCGGCTGGGACGACGATGGCGCTCCTTGGCTTTCCTCTCGGCCTCGGCGCGTTCGGCGGCCACCTGAAGACGCCGTTCGCGTCCGATTTGCGCCTCGATGAGCTGGATGAGTTGCACGCGCTGGACCGAGCCCAGTAGGACCATGTTGGCTGGACTGTCGACCAGCGGGAAGCTCTGCAGTCGACGCGAGTCCTTCAGCAACGTCTTCAGCTGCTCGTAAGTGATGGTGTGGTAAATGTACTTAACGTCGCGCACCATGAAGTCCTCCACGCAGATATTGTACATTCCTGCATTAAGACAGCAAATGTTCGGGGAAAGTTAGTTGTCGAAGAGAAGCCGACTTACCACTACTGCTAGGAAGCAGGTCCGGCAAATACGGCAGCTTCTTGATCAGTATGATGCTGTCGTAGATGCTGGGGGCCAGCAAGCTGGCGATGGCGTTGCTGATCAGCACGGCGATCATGATTGGAATGATGTGAGTGATCTGGCCGGTCACCTCGAAGACGATCACGGACACGCTGATGGTATGGGTAACAGCGCCGCTGAAGGCCGCCGATCCTACCGTGGCGTAACCCCCGGGAATAATGGGTGCTACCAATCCGCCGTAGCGCATCCCCTGCGGGAACCAAATGTGCATGCATTCCCCGACCACCCGGCCCAATGCCGCTCCGATCTTGAACACTGGAATGAAACTCCCACTGGGTACGGGGATTGTGGAACTGATGATTGAGAATATAAACTGCAAGCATCGGATATCGGTTTCCATTGTTGGAAGATTGGCTCAACTGCGTACCGTGAACGCCATAAATCCGGCCAAATTGATGAGCACTCCGGTATAGGGTGTTGTCCAATGCCGCAGCATTGAATGCTCCTCCACGGTCAAATTACTTCTGGTCCACGTGAAGTTACTGAATAAGCATGCGACCTGGTCGTGGGTGGTTAGATCGCCGGCCATGAATTGACCCAAGCCCAATGGGAATGATGCTGTAGCCACCATCAAGGACACAAGTCCCGGATAGATGAAGCGACTGCAGATGATAAGAATTTCGAGTGGGTCTTCGAAGTGGGTCGCCCTTTACGTACTTCTTTTGTAGAAACGAATTGATGGCCTTATTTCGGCGCATGAACATGACGTACTGGCGATGCACCCACACGTAGAAAGCGCCCCCGACGCCAGAGACCACCCTTGAAGTGAATCCTAGTCAATGGATCAGTTAGCAAGGCTGTTGTGTCGTTGTTTACCCTATGAGCGCAAACACAAAGAGCTCCTGCGGATCAAAAGGGAAGTCCATGGTAAAGTTGGTGCGGAAGACGGCGGTCACCGTGTCGGCGCCCTCGAACCACACGGCAAGCAACCGGAAGATGGTTGCTCCGCAGACAGCCGCGAAGAAGCCTCGCCAATAGTTCCGCACGGCGAAATACACGGTGGTTACTTCTATACTGAATAGCACGCCTCCAACGGGGGCGGCAAAGCAGCTGGCCACCCCGACGGCGCAGGCAGCCGCCAGCATCTCAGTCGTGCGGCTCTCGTTCTCGTAAATGCCCTGGAAGCCGGTGACCAGCTTACTGAGTAGCGTAGCCACAATACTGGCGATATGCACGAAGGGGCCTTCCTTGCCCAGCGGCATGCCACTGCCCAGGGTCGCAGTGAGGCCCACCACCTTGGCGACCAGCGTGCGGAACGTCAGGTACTCCTTGAGGGCGACACCTCGCAGAATCGTCTTCATCTCCGGGATGCCGGAGCCGATGGACTGCGGCGCCACCAGGTGGACGAAGCCGGCGCTGAAGAGGATCAAGCAGACCGGAAGGGATACCCACGCGGCGTACTGGGCGAGCGGATGGTCCGTCAGGTCCCTGTACAGCCATATTCGGGCTTTATTGCACATTGAGATGCCGCGGTCCATGATGAAGCTGAGCACAGCCATGATCACGCCCAGAAGGGCGAGGAATACCCAGTCTTCGCCGAGCCGGGCGAAGGTGTGCTTCCACAGGAACGAGACGGATTTGGCGAGCTTGCCCTGGTAGCCGCTGAGCTCCTTCTTGCGCGCCCGCTCTTCTTTCAGCCGCCGCTTCTCGGCTTGTTTAAGGGCTTCCAACTTGGCAAACTCGCCCAATTGCCGGCTGTACCGGCCGTACATCTGAAAAGCGAATGTTTCATGAGCATATTCGCCGATCTTGTCGCGGCTTCTTCGTGTCGGGTACAAGAGAACTGAGATAGTCATCGTCCGGTGGCGGATACGGATAGAACGACTGGTCTCGCGGCTTCCTCTTCTGCTCCGCCAGCTTGGCGAACTCTTCCCATTCGCGATCCACAGCGGCGTCGTCTTCGAATTGATCCAAAGTCATCGGGTTGATGTTCTCCATGGCTGCGCTTAATTTGCTTCGATCCTGTGCTTGTTTCACGCACCGTGACGGATTATTTTACAGCTCGGATAACGCTAACAGACTGCTGCTAATCGAACAAATATGCGACTTCCTTGGCGATGTCGTGGACCCAGCGGAAATTCGCTTGGCGACATCGGTCAAGATGAAATTATTCAATATGAACGCATTAACAACTTCGCATTATCTTCAATCTTGTTGAATTTATTTCTTCATCTTGCGCCAGCATCATACCCGATTTTTCAGTATGCAGCAATTATTTGCACATGTAAATAATATCATTTGCATTTACATGCTATAGAAATAGTTTCCACATGTAAATAACATGAAATTAAATCAATTTATCATAAGCGCAACTTTGTTAATTGCTTCGATAAGATTTTGAAGGGTTTATGGAAGTGAAACAGTAGCTTAGTACTTTTTTAAAGTGCGCAATTGTCGTTTACTTAAATGGCAATTGTCTAATTTATGATCCCACTATGAAATCCTGCCTAATCTTTAGCTGCGTCAGTCTATTCAAAGGAATGACTTGAATTCATTGCATATTTCATGTTTGCATGCAACAACAGTGACCAGTTGGAGGTGAACGATATTGTTGCAAACAATTTCAACAACATTTATTGCCTTGTTACCTCAGCACGAGGATGTACCGTGGAATACACCTGACATTCAGGTAAAGGTACTTTAAACCGAGCCATTAATTGAAGTCGTTTTACTTAAGTTCACTTCAAGTCAGCGATTATCACAATCAGTTTCAAGCCAATTTCTTAACACCAAGCGCATAATTAACGCTATCAATATAATCTTCCTTGCTCGCATTCATCCCTTTTAAATACTTTTATCTAATCTTTGCCTTGGATTGTGCGTAAATTGCTTATCAATTAAATGCAAATGCAGGAGTGCTTTTAATTCGCTCTTTTCCCGAGTGATTAAACTAAGAAGGCGTTCATTTGCAACATTAGGTATATGCTGATTTGGTGCCAGAGCTAATATTTGCATCTCCATGAACGTATTCATTTAAAATCAATATTAATCTAGTAGTGTTAATTAGCCATGATTACAAATTTGAAGGTTCGAAAACTTGAATGTTATTCTTGTTGTAATTATAAATAATATCGGCTCCCGTTTGTCTTTCTAATTTTGCCAATTTGACAACAAATCGCAATTTGAGCCGACGCATATTTCCAGCATTGGAAACAAAATATTATTGTAGGCAAAACAAGCATAAATAGCGATGATAATGAATGGAAATGAGAATTTCACATAAATTCATTGAAAGCGTCATGTTTTTATTGGGAATGCGCAATTGGAATGTATTGATAACAAGTATAGAGTGCAATAAAATATAATTCTGGTGATAAGAAAGCAAGCGTTTTATTGGCAAACAATAATTTCAATTCGACATTCCAGCTGTCAATATTGTTTAATGTGATTTATTAAGCGCTGAAACTCTTGACAACCGGTCAACTATTCATACAAAGGGAGAAAAGGCAATTCTCAATGAAATTTGCGAGAGAACTGTGCCCGTATTTGTTGCTTTTCTGTGGAAATTAGTCGAATAAATAAACGAACGCTTATTTCGCTTGCACAAGAGGCCATTTCAGTGACATTATTTGCAAATGCGTGCTAATTACGCGATCAAATGTTTGCCACCGCTGATCGCGCCCAATCGAACCTTCGAGGTGTCCGAGAGGTCATTGATTGAAACAATAGTTTATGCCTGACTGCCGTCGCCATAAATTACGTTTCCAGCAGTTTGCGGACTCAGCAAACTGCTGCTGTTTGAATACGAATTATCACAAAAACTCATTCGCCAGTGAAGAACATTTAGGTGATCTACTTGTTAACATTACTAACTATTATGCAAATGAACATTTCGTGCTATTTTGTACATCAGCGAGTTCAATCAAACATTTTTTAGAATCACAATTTCGTACATTTGTAAAGGGTGTCCCAAAATTCTTAGAAGAGGAAGAAACGGCTCAGCATATAATGAGCACATTTCAGTACGGAGAACGTCTAGCAATAATATGCTGAGAAGCAAACGAATTTGCAGAAGTCGAGTTTAAAAGGCTTTGTAGTTGCTTTGCAACGCGTTTCGACAACACA
>JAOEHK010068860.1:0-11424 GCA_025447835.1 Labidoglobus nevermanni | reverse complement strand
TTTCTGCCCAACAGCATATATAACCTCAGAATAGTATGGAGCTTGATTTTTAGTCAGTAGGGTCCTCGAACAAGTCCAACATAACCCTGATATGAGGGTACCCGTAAGCAGGGTATTCCAAGATTTTATTGATTTGCGAATGAATGAATTCTGTCCTTTTCTTTCTGCCCAACAGCATATATAACCTCAGAATAGTATGGAGCTTGATTTTTAGTCAGTAGGGTCCTCGAACAAGTCCGACATAACCCTGATATGAGGGTTAGCTATCTACATTTAAAAAACAGCAATGTCTGCCGATCATGATTTTATTTATTTCTGGATGAATGAATTCTGTTGATTTGCTGAATGCATCGTCATCGTCATCGCTTTGGCGGCAACAAATGTCACTAGACAAGACGCAGAATTGGTATGCAGTGGCATTGAGAATCAAATCAAATTCGTTGCAAATGACGATGACGAACGCAAATTGTAAATTGCAAATTATGAATGCTGTTCGTTGTAATTGAAGCACGTTAAATGTTTGCCTTCGAACGAATTAAAACCTGACAACTGCCGAATCATTCTCACACGGCTGACATTATTAATTAATGCAATTAAGTGACTTATTCGACGCCATGACGTGTGCATTTGACTCTCATGACCCTTTCACGTGAAGCTTGTTCTACCTATTTGCGATTTGCAATGAATCTATCAGAATGAAACAGATTCGGAGTAGGTTGTTTGCAGATTGAGACCAGAACCGGTCCAGAATTTCCATAAGAAATTCCAAGGATTGCTTTTGCCTGTTAGTTCTGTAATTTCTGTCATTGTTTTTCCGGTATTTTTAATGTTTTTTATCGAACGCAACATTTGCATTAATTCAACTCAATATCTTGCTAACATGGAGTAAAGTTCAACATATGCAGGTTTGCAATCTAATGACGCAATCCAGTGTAATCTAATCAATCCATCGATAAAGTCACAATTATCTCATCCCAAATTGTATACTAAGTAAGCGAAAGTAAAAGTTAATTAGACTGATTATAAGCAGTCACTGGTTGACTTCGTTAAGATGGCGAATCGAAGCGCATCGCACGGATTTTCACTTTCCTGTCAAGGTGTACGTCGAACTAATGACATTTTACTTTTAGCTTGTATCATACAAGTCTAGAAACGTATAGATGAACATGTAAGCTGATTGGATCTAGCAGAAGAAAACACGAGCGCTGTAATTAAGTGTTGAGTGAAAGTGTGAAACAACCCCATTAGAGAAGGGTACTCGATACCGATTGACGCGACATTATGCTCAATTCCACTTTTACACGTTTCTTTATACTTATACTGGGTCTCAAGCAATTTGGAATGAAACTAGAGACTTGACGAAACAGTAGAATGCATGAATAAAGGTTTCGAGAACACTCTGTCTTCGGGTACGAGGTGCAAACATATGAATGTCATCCATGCATTCTTTAGAAGAATGTTTTTCTTGTTCTAGTTGCTTGGTTTCAATTGCTCATGCAATTGCTTTCCACGTTGCTAGCCAAGCAAACAATTATAAAAAGTGACAAAACGATGACACGCAAGTGTTCATATTTTCACTTTTTCAGCGTTAACATGAAATTAGTTGCAGTCGGTAAATGCCACTGTAATTAGTAAACTGAATTAGTATTGATGTCACTTAATCGTTCGATAATCGAGAGGTATGTGGATGTGGTTTGGAGCAGGAGGATGCACCCCACATTCTATGCACCTGTGAGGCGCTGTCCCACATACGGGAAAGGCTATGGAAGAGGGAATCTCTGACAACTTCTGAAGTCTCCTCGGTGCCGCCGAGGGAGCTCCTGTCATTCCTCAGGGAAATCTCAGAGAGCTCTCTTGGCTTCTGAGCATGGGTCACAGTACAATAGGCCTTTTAGGCCGCAGTGCTTGGGGGAATCACAACCGTCGGCCCAGTCCCCCTAAAAAACTGAGGGGTACCGCAGATGGCCTACAACCCTTGTAACTTCGGTTTAATCTATGGCAGACATCTAAATTGGCAAATATTGCAGATTGTAGTACGTTCCTCTATGATTTCCCATCCTATTCCAAAATCAATTCCTGTCTTCCCTTCCAAAACTAAAAGGTCGTACAAAGAGCATGTACAATTGGCCCTAAATCGTAGGGTCTAAGTGCTGTGACGCCTTCCAACAAACTAACAACAACTTTGATGCCAATTTCGATCGGTTTCCCAAATACATTTTTTATTATTAGGGGGGTACCCCCGACCAGACCACGTCGATTCACCGGTTCTCGTCCAAGCACCGTGACGCAAAAGATCTACTATGATGTGACCCTCTATTGTAATATTCAAGTGACTCCTGCTTTCTTGAAGAAAATTCAATAGCTCCACACAAGTGGCAATTGAAGGGATAATGTCCAGTGACTAGGTCCATGACTTTGCGTTATTCTCCTTTAGTGAGAAGAGGCCACCTCCTTGTGTGGGTGGCAACAAAACCAGCTTAGCTTGTCTGAACTCAAGGGTGTCCCGCCAGGGCATTTTTGAATCTGAGTTCCATAATAGATTTCCTCCTGTATTATAGTAATAGGTTGCAGGTAGGAAAGGGATAAGATATAGGGTTAGCAGCTGCCTCCTTCATTAGATGGTCCGCTTCCATATTGCCCCGATATCGTTGTGGCCTGGTGGCTGGTATTGCAGGCCAGCTGATCAGGAAAAACCTACATACAATGGATTTACAATGGATTTCGTCAACAGACTGTAACATTACTCTTTTATAGGGTTATAGGTGCTGATTTCGCAGAAAAAATTATCACTATGTATATTAGAATTATAATCTCAGATGATGTAGGTTTAGTAGAAAGGAATTTTAAGGAAACCTAGATATTTCAATTAGAATAATAAATATATCAATTTATTTATCATCTAAATACGTAGAAAATTTACAAAATGAAGAAACTAGTAGTGGAACTATGCAGTTTCTTCTAAACTATATAACTTCATTTCTATTCATATAGCTCGCTGGTGCCATGGCAGTTCTTAGTTTCTAGGTTATGAATCAACAAGAAATAGCGTGTATATGCTCATTCTCATCTATTGTAGTATTTCTTGGGATCAGATAGTTTCTAAGCTGTGTTTAGTGCTTAGTAAACGTATTCTTTAGCATTTATCTTGTGATATTTCGCCTTCGTGCTGATCTAGTTTACCATCCTTACCATTTGATGCTTTAGTTAGGTGCATTACTTTTATACATAGATATTGCAAAGCATTTTACTCGACAATTCATATAAAACACCAATAGCAATTAAACTACAATAATTTCAATAGTAATTACCATATATTCTGGATTGGATAAATCCTTTTAATTGATAGTGAATATCTGGTATACAAGGTGTGGCGTCTTGATTCATCGCGGTACCCAAGGTTTTTAGCAACTTTGGGAAGTTGGCTGAGAGAACAGCTGCCGGTGCTTGGCAACCGGGGGTTTTATGGATCAGCAACGTCAACAGGGGAGTCAGTCAGTTTCCAGCTCTGCTACTGATCAGATCGGTTATCCACTATTCTTACTATGTTAGTTTTGGATTCTAACCTTCGAGGTTTTAATATATACAGTTGTGATTAAGTATGTGTACCCAAACAAGGTTTACAATTATAGCAGACTTATTGTATATCATAGTCTCATCGTAGTTTTTATGCATTTCGTGAGAACCGGTCTCTTCCTTTCTAAGCGTTAGGGTCCACTTGCCGGTAGAACCGTCTCCAAATTGATCCATCCCGGGCGTCCTCAGGGGTGGCGCCTATAGTCAGTATGCCCTTTTTGATTTGATCAAACCACCGGTTCTTTGGGCGTCCTCTCTAGGTTTTAAACTATTACGGTCTATCAGGGATTGAAGTCAACACTTTCGAATTGTATCTGCACACTTTGATTACTAGACTAGGACACCACTTTTTCCGAATTTGAGTTTAAGTATACTTAATTCTGTTCTGCATTGAGATTAATAAATATTGATCTCTAGTGAAAGAATTGCGTGATAGCATGGCAAACCTGACCGCATCTGAAATAAAATGCTCATCTTTGATAATCGCAAAATGTGACAGTTTGGTTCCGCCCTAAATAGCAAGATGACGATGTTTTTGGAATGTGCGCAAAGCGCGCAACGTCGAGAAAGTTTTATCGGTGTTTAATCGTGAAAATTGAGTCTGAATCAAGTCTCCGATTTCTCATCGCATCCCTCGACTCAAATGCGAATGCAGTTAATTTGCGCGTCTTAGATGCGCGTCCTAATTGGGCATTAACATCAGCTGCGTGCACATATAACGTGTTAAAACGTTGGCGGTAACTATGCAACAAGACAGAACGACAAGAGGAAGCAATGAAACGAAGAAATCGCGGAAGCGCGCTCCTCGCAAGGTTTGCTTAGCTTTAGATGTGCCTGCTTTCATTACATGATACGCCAGTGCGAGATAACAAGATGCACGAGCGAATGCGAAACCGTTAAGGCGTTTATATCATATGCGTATGCCAGCGCTGCCCGGGGTTTCCTCACGCTGGACTTTTCCTTAGCGCCTCACATGGTTGGAGAGCAGGAAAAACGCGGTGTATGCCTGTACCTGGACGTATCGCTTCGGAAACAATGCTTGCGCTATTCACACAATCTGCATTTTTCCCATCAGCATAATGGTAAAAATAACAGCAATGTACTGGAGCAGTTCACCAGCACCTGAACTATAACAACCTCAACTGTTGAACTCTACTTGTATCGTCCACTCCTGCGACCAGGTGGAATGTGCGACTGAAACTAGTGATACTTCGTTTACATTGCATCTTGACTAGTGACAATTGTTAACGCGAAGAAAGAGGAAAACCGCATGGTTTGAAAGCAAGTCATTTTCCATGACTAACAGCAGCGAAATATCGATCTGCGCCTTGGAAGCTGCATGCATTTCCATCCGTTGCCAAGCAGCTATTGTTAAAGCATCTCTCTTGGTCTCTTGTTACAATTCTAGATTTTCCAAAATCCTTAGTGCTTCTAATTGAAAATAATCCTAACATAACCTAGATACGTTGGATTAAGAAAATGACGATTTTTCAGCTAAGAAATTAATACAATACATGTACATTATTGTTACAAATACCAATAATGTTATAGGTAATTCCATTGATATTACTTTAATTATTGTACATTACATTGAAGAATAATTGGAATACACTCAGGTGTTCTAAGCCCGTCGCTATATGTTATAGATGATTTTTAAAAATGGTTGACCATGTAGTTTCTTTAATATTACTGCATTGTTAAGAGGAGACTTTCCTTAATTTGGCATATATTATAACTCGTCCTCCTCGAGGGTGTTTAGAGGAGGACAAGTCAGCTCTCCATGTTCTATGTTTCATTCGGGCTATGAGCAGGGTCAGGAAGAAGATTCTACATGCTGGGACGTTGAAACTGAGGCAACTGCTGTCCTACCCTTCTAGCATGATCCTGGAACTTGCTAGCCGCTCCTTCTGGCTGGAGGTGTAAAACCTACTTGAGGGAGGAGGCTCAATGGGCCCAATTCAGGGGACTTATAATTACACAACTTATAATTACACGTTATAGTTAAACTTAAAATATGTTAAGCGCATGTGAAGAACTACATAAATCCTATATTACAAAGGGGTGGCCAAATTGACAATAATATTGAGGCTAAATTTAACATTTGAGTATGAAATTTTGTAGTCTCCTTCCCTAAGATTTCATCAAAAACAAATATGAATCATGCTTTACCAGCTTTGCTATAGCATTATATTAAGTTCCAGATTATAGTTTTGACAGTATTGAAATTAAGAATTGATGCCATTTAATATAAAACAAAATTTACTAAAATTGTACGGCAAGTGTCATAGTAATTGTAATTCCAGCAAATTAACTTGAGTATGAAAATGTATCAATCAAAAATGATCATGATCAATTATTACCAGGGCCGGCTTTAGGTGGAAGCAATCGATGCGTTGCATCGGGGCGCATAATATAATAATTTCATGCATTACTGGGTGAAATAAGAAATTGTGGCGAATATTTTAGGTTAAGCAGAGAATAAGCGGCCGTTCTAGCTAACTTAAATTTATACCTTGCTTAGACCTCAAATCTTGTCGATGTAACACAAATTTAAGTTAGGTAACAGTTTTAGGCATACTTAGCACTAAGCCATGTTGGTGATATCAGCTATTAGACGCAGCGATCATGTACGAGGAATACCATACCCGTATCTGGTAGCGGTACCTCGGGTATTCCCCATCCTTGTCCGCTGCATCTTGGAACATCATAATTAATCCATGTTATCACATTTTCTGTAATGATGCTTTGAAGGGCGCCAATGATTGCTGGAACCACCCTGAATGCATAACCAAATACACCTTTTTATGAGGTTACAATTTCCAAGTTTCTGCTTTCAAAGGCTCGAACCTTCATTACAGATATCTACTTTTGGTAGGACATTGATGTTATATCCATCTTATAGCCCTAAATTTACGCCTTCAGATTACTTGTTTCGATCTTTACGAAACTTGTTGTATAAGTGGTAAAAATAGATAATCATTTTGCGGGCAAGACTGTAGGGAGGTTAGCGTCGTTTGGCTTTCTCCCGGTATGAATCTAGAAAAACGCGAGGGCAACAAGCGTGTCTGTGTTCTAGCGTCATTTCTCCAACTTCGCATCGCTCTAAAAAGCGACATAAAGCAGTGAGATAAACGTCCACCGTGACGTCGCTCGTGACTTATCACTGATGACACTTTCTGAATCTGTCGAGTGTGTCAGAATGCGCATTGCAGCGAATCTACTCTCGATGGAAACGCGCATCTAGGTCCGACCACAAAATCGCCAATAAAGCACTTAATGATCGCAACAAATGGTCATTAAACTATCACTCAACCATGTTAATTGTTGCTATGAAATTAACCGATTTATTGTATTCAAATGAAGCGTTTTCTACGTTTGCCCCACGTTCAATTATCGGTAGAGAGAGGATTTTAGGCAAAATGCCTTTTTGTTTTGATGCAACGCAAATTAGAAATAATTCAAAATCTATATGTTTCTCGACCAATCAAAGCGATCTGGGTAGCTTTTATTTTGCCTAATTGCCTATTTTAACTTTTAACGGCCTAAATCGTGGGTTATCGCCTATTTTGTCCTAAAACAGAATTTATTAGGAATAAACGTTTAATCCATATACACCTATACCCCAATTTGCAATCGGTTTTATAGAAAACCGTGTAAACCTAAATCGCAAAATTTTCTATGTAATTCCATACAAATCGAAAATCGATAAAATCGCTCCCTCGTACAGAATCTCTCGCAGTTATTAATAATGCCGAAGCAATTCATAAGAATGAAGAAGTTGCAAAAATAATGTTGTAAAAGTTTATCCAAGTGTTTCCGAAAAAGCCAAGTGTTTACCGAACTGCTCAGAGGCGAAGCTCTTGAAGCCACGGTTCATACCGCAGGTGACTGGCCCATTTTTAAGAATTGTCCTAGAGCCTTGTGTTGCGTAGAACGTTTGTTTTCTTCTTACAAACTTTTGTTTTCCAATCCAAGAACAAATTCTACTAAAGACAATTTTAAAAAGCATCAATTAGCTAGGTTCTTTGGATCTCAGCTAGCTGAGATTTCCCTCAGCAATGACAGAGGTCCCTTGGAGGTACCTTTTTACATTACATTACATTAATTACAATGACAATAAATATCGTTTTCTTATTCGTGTTTTTTAAATAAACTTATAAATGTGTTTACCGGCTTATTAAGTATTTACCTAAACTTGCCTAAATCAAAGTTTTGCGTCCTAAATACGTGGTTTTTAAGGTCTAAAATAGGGCCTTTTTGGCTGTTTTATACGTCCTAAATTCCTCTCTCTAGTTATCGGACACCATTTCGGCTGCGATGCAAATTTCGCGCTCACCTTATGCAACTCGGTGTTAATTGCCTTGATTGCGCCAATTTTACACAACAATGCGCTCCTGAGAGAATCACGAAATCGGCTCGGATTTTCTGCATCTACGAACCGTCTAATTCGCTTTCTTAGCGCAATCCTAGCAGGAGGCGTTCTGCAATCATTGCAATTACACTCGGCTAAACGCGGCGAATTGCATAAGACGTCTGCCTGGTGGATCCTCGTCGACTTGGTCGACGACTTAAGTCGCGGACGACGCCACTCTGAGGCAGGTATCGCGGTGAACCAGCCCACCTCGAGCCAACCTTCGGCAGCACTCATCGCGAGACGTTCGCGCTAAGTCAGTTCCAGGACATCGAGCGCGCATGTCGCACGCGTTCTTCACCTGCGCGCGTCCTTTCGACCCGACATCCCCAATCGCGACGTTGCCAAGTGGCGCGCCTCGCGCACCCCGGTGCGACTTTCTGTGTTCCTGTGCGCCATGGGATAATCGGCAACCATTCGGACGCTCGACGAATTCGAAAGTGCTCCCATTCCTCACTTCAAGGCTGTGTGTGATCCTTAAAGATGGCTTCCGATGAGGATTGCAACGCCGGCTACGGCTACGGGTACGTTCGACTTAATGACAACGCCGCGACAGGAACTTGATGTGACCTTTTGCCCCTCGCCATTCGATTCAATCCAAATGAGTTGTGCGTTTTTATTGGAAGATGTTTGAGTATCCTTAGGAACGAGAAGGGTACCTTGACCTAGAGTACATCCATATCAATATTTGCGCAAAGTCGTGCATGCCTGAGATGTTATCAAATTCAAACAGGAATTGTTGTGCGTGAAGCCCAACTTGACGCCAATTGTCAACTGTCAGATGTCAATATTGACTCAGCGTGTTTGAGGTGAAAATGGAAGCATTTAAAAGGAAACTCGATCAGCTGCGGCAGGGCAAAAGGCGCATTCCTAAGACACTTCAGTTTTGTTGCCTTTCGGCGGGCAGATTTGCGTTCGCAGGCAATTAATTGATAGATAATTTAATCGCATATTTTAGCGGACTCAAAGATCAAGTGCAACTTCCAGCAGGCTAATTAAATCAGTCCACACAATGGAAAACATCACTGCTTTACGCGCGGATATAAATAACATTATAATTGTTAATTAACTTCGGTATTGTCCCGAATCGTGCGAGGCGCACAAGCGAATGTCAAACGAATTAATTCCGCAAAAAGCGCCAACAGAGGCGCAGATTTATATCCGAATACGATTGATTTATACTCGGACTCGTCAACGACCCGAGATTCCTCTTCTTGCCTCCCGAAAAGAGATGCAAAAGTAGAACACGTAGATCTACATATTGATACCTCAATTGATATTACGAATTCTTCTATTTTAATTGCGATTTAAGTGAATTTCACAAGTTGTTCAAGTACTTATAAGACGTAACTTGACAATCCAACTAAGGACCTGAGTATCACTGGGTCAGCAAGCTCCCTTGGAATCTAAGTGGGGTCTATAGTACAGCAGGCCATTTTAGGCTCTAATGCTTGGGATATAACTCCAACTGGCCCACCCTATAAAACGTTACCATTGACTATCGAGTGGTCAATAGATAGAGGACAATACGACTTCTGAAATGGCAGATAGAGGGTCTAAATGCTTCTTGTACCACAGGCTCTCCAACAAAACAACAAGGGCCTGACTACTGAGTTGTTATATGTTCTGTACTTTCTTATGCTATAGGAAATCGAGGTATAGACCTTACTAGATATAGTAAATAAGAGCCTATTCTGACATATAGACTTATCGTAGAATTCTAAAAATCCCTTAGAACCAAAGTTTTCTTCGCAAGGATGCAGAAAATTCCTTCTAGGATTAAGCGAGGGAAATTGAAATATGTACTTTTAAGGCTATAGTTTGAACTCAGCATAAAATGACTTTTACAAACGTTGTGGACATGGTTCAAGTCATGATCCTGATTGCAATCGTCCTAGGAGGACAGGGCATATGACAGGAAGAAGAATTTAAGTGTACACATGTGCACAAATGAGATTAATTGTTAAATTGATAAGAGATGTATATGAATAATGGAATCCCCCCACCATTTAATTTAACAATGCGAGGAATTCAGCCATTACCTTTCGCATTTGGTGTACAAAATGATACTGAAAATGTTAGAATGGTATTCTGATCTAATTCTAAAATTCTAAAATCTTCCGAATGTGGGAACAGCTATTTAAACTTACAAACAACAACTTATTGTTGTTAGACTAACATGTAAGATGGGGGATTACTCCCTTTGGCCCCGCACGATAATAAAAAAATAAAAAACATGTAAGATCACACATTCACATATTGACAACAAGTAGTCCTTTCTTCTTTGTACCCAAGGGCATTCCACGACATTTTGTAAGATGCAGGAACAGGCGATTCATCTAATTAAAAAGAAAATAGAAGAAGAAGCACACATCATACCAATTCAAGACTGATTTATCATCGACAAACTTGAGAAGTTGGCAAATCTGAGAGGATAAGTTTAGGATGCGCAAGAAATTTTTCACGAAGTCAAAGATCCTGCTACATTTCTGTTCTAAATTGAGCAGTAACACTTCCAATTGTCTTTTCTAGAATTATAATTGGATAAACATGGCTCCTTAAAAATTACGCTGAAATCATGTTATTACATGTCTTTTTAAGGCCATTTATTTAAATAAAAAAATAGTTATTTAGTAATTGCTAGTTTAGTAATTTTTAGCTTTTTTAGTATAATCAAAGGAATAATTTGCTTTAATAATTCATTTAGAATTATTTATTTAACAGGTTAAATGTGCATAGTCTAAGTTTAGGTTAGGTTACTTTAGGTTACGTTAGGTTAGGTTATGTGAGGTTACGTGAGGTTATATTAGGTTGGTTTAGGGCAATTAATCCATGCGAAAAGCGTGTTTTTTTTCAAAATTCCGTAAAAAGCAAACATTGTAACATAGAATATTTAGAATCATAAAGTGCATGATTTTATCAAAAATATTAAGGTTACGTACACGCCACTTGACACACATCTAGACGCAACCATCCCGTCGTCTTATCATACGAATGCCTACAGTCTAACAGCAAATTTGCAGTCCATCATTCATTACGTTTTGCCTTCTTTCATGCGAATTCCTGAAAATTATCCATTGATTCGAAAAATCTCGAATATTTTAACCGCAATCAACTTCCAGTCGTTAATTAATGAATGCCAAGTGGCAATTATTATTATAATTATTGCATTAGCAGCGACGATATGCAGTATAACCCCGATATAACGAACCCCGATTTAACGAATAACCTCGATATACTGTTTGAAAATGCTGGTCCCTTGAAAAAAACTAGATATTACGAATAAAACTAATGCATTTTGGTCCCCTCGATATAACGAACTTTTTTGGACCAAGGGCATTCCATAAACTTCTTCGAATTCGCAATTTTTCATGGAATTGAAGTAGCTTAAGAAATTTTAAATGTACCGCTTATGATCACTCTTCATGCCTTGCGCCTTT
>JAOEHK010068849.1:0-19431 GCA_025447835.1 Labidoglobus nevermanni | reverse complement strand
TAAACTCGACTTCTGCAAATTCGTTTGCTTCTCAGAATGGAGTTTAAACTATTAAATGCCACTTCTATCAATTATCTGATTTGATGCAGGTTTTATGATAAGACCTATTACTCAATGGCAACATCGCTTATTTGAAATTGAGCACAATCTTGGCTGTTATCACTGATTTTCGCATTTTCCACGTGGAACTTATGCATGGTGCTTAGGCAACTATTTTTAGCTCGACTCTTGTTATAATTAGCAAAATCAATACTCAAGGCGGCAATTGCCTCGAAAGTGACCTATTTCTGCTCGATATCGCTGATAAGAAATGATTGATGCACGCTTGGGGCGCGTTCAATGCATAGAAGTCGAGAAAAGGAGTGAGTGGCTACCCCTGTACGTGTCAATACCCAGTGCGGCACAGACGCGAATGAGATAAATGCAGCAGCATCCCGAGATCGTCGGGGGCGGCTTCGGCGCTCGCCAGTTCGTGGAAAACTGCGGCAGAGAGTGGACGCCAGCAGAGTCTTCAAGTTACGCGTACCGCTTATCAATTGCAAGACGTCGCAGTTTGCAGGGCGAAGGAGCGCTCGCGAATTGACGCGATAAGCCAATCAATTATTCCATTGATGCGCTTGTTGTTCGCGGCCGGCGTGGCGCATTTATCAATGCTAATTGCGTAACAAAAGCGAACAATTGAGAAAAACTGATACTTCCTGGTGCCTGCATTAACAGTCTCTACTGCGTCCTCTACTGCGTTCTGTCATCGACGTGCGAAAACTCATTTGCAACACTAATTACTAGCCTGGATGCACTCCTGGTGCCGCAATGAGGACTTTGTGCATCTATCTACTCGTTGGCGTGCTCGCGATGACTTTCGGGGGTGAGTTTCACTTATAATTCGCCCTTCGCCAACTTGGATACTTTCTTTGCTATTATCTCATTCCATAGTCTACAATTGACATTGAAAACTTGCCCAAAATTGCATTAATTTAATATCCAGAGGGCGGAAGCGATTGGCGGAGAAATTGGAGATAGAATGCATCCAGGTTTGAAATGATTTCGTTGCTCAAACTAGCACAATATTAGAGGATATCTAGAGATTCAAATAAAATGGCAATTCTGTCTTTGCTTGTAGCTTGTAGACTTCCTAATCCCCATATTTTCATTTATTTCGCGTGATACGCCACTATCAATCAAATTTAATGATGAAACCTAACCGAGCGGCTATTCAATTAACATTTCATTAGCTTTTAAGTATTGACACTAATCTTGACCAATTTTGACGAACAAGTATGTAGTTGGTAAGGGTTTTCCCCATGCTTATCCGCTTCTATGGATAGCCTGGGCATTCCATTAAGGCGATATCTCCAACGAACAAGCTCGGGGAATTCTAGAGTCTGGTAATGGTCGACTTATGTGTATTGCCCTTACTTGTCCAGTAGAGTATTGATATATTTTGAAAGCGGCCCTCGAGTTAATTTGGGTTAGGTTGGATTGGATGCAGCACTAAGGTTTTCCACATTAATTTCATATCCCGCACGAGCCTGGCAGCAGACGATGGGTATTCCCTGTACTTGTCTCATCTTATCTCTTTATCTCTATATTTGGGTTGGCCATTCTTGCTCAAAGACTTTCCAAGGGAGAACTGGCAATAACTGATTCAGCATTGCTAATAACATCTGGATGGAAACTGCGTTGGCCCTTAACTACTCGGCCCTTCAGAAAACACAAACGAAACAGAAACAAAATGTGCTCTGCACCCTAAATACAATCACTTCAAGAAGTTACTAGAATGCAAGCGTTTTCGGATATTCCTTCTCTTGCATTTTGGTTTTCCTTCACTTATAAGTAAACTATATGCAAGCCACCCCTGCCCCAACCGACAGGTTGCGCCACAAAATGGCCCAGTTAGCCTACTTTCCCTTATGCAAAGCGCCAACTTCATTTGGCAATGTACTCGCCGCCCATGTTTCAAATTTAAATGCGGCTCTTGAAGGCGCGAGCGTAAATTGGATATAAATGGGGTTCGCTCGTTTACCACGCGTTTTTACCCAATTTTCCACTTCCAAGCAGCTTTTGGTGTTTGCCTACATTTACATATTTGCATAGTTTATCAACTCTTCCCACCTCGTGGCATTTATCATGCGCAGATATTTGGCGTTGAAAGGAGGTCTATTGGGAGCACTGCCAGACGCTTTTCCGAGCACTATTAAGGAATGAGCATGGCATAAAGGCGCTTCCTCGGTTCTCCTCCTTTCCCCTATATATTTATAGCTCTCCGCGCATTTATAAATCGCAGATGTCTCCGCCAAATGCACCCAGACGCGATTTGTTTTGTCTGCTTCATGTCTCGGTTTGTTTTCAGTTTTACTGTCAATTGCCACTGGGCGATACGCAAATTTTCAATTTATAGATAACTTGAGATTCAAGCGGTCCAGCGCGTCAACGACGCCCTCACCAGACGACGACGATGACACCTGGGATGAGGAGGACGACACATCGGAAATCGATGACGATGGGAAAATTTACAAAAATCCGCGCAACTCCCCATCGACCTTATGCCCACGAGACGAGGAGCAAGCTACATTATTGGTTCGTTCACCCCCACACCACAATAGTTGCTAATACTTTCTTTCGACCTGTAGGGCCAAAAATGCCTTCGCAAGTGCTCCTCTGACGAAGACTGCAAGAGCAAGAAGAAGAAATGCTTATGCGATGGCGCATGTGGACTGTCCTGCATTAAGCCAGGTTACCATTCTTGACCAATCTTATTAGAATATCATGGATGAGAGTCTAGTGCAGAGGTCGCCAAAGTGGGGTCTATAGAGCCCCAGGGGTCTATTTGTCAAAGGCAGCGGTCTATCTGAGCCAGGGGGTCGAAGCAAAATCAATTCTTAATATTGCATAACATAACATAACATAACCGAACTGCGTATGCACTTATAGTTAGTTGGTTAACTTTGACCAGCATACTTGCGAGAAGGGCCATCTCTTTCCTACTTTAATTGTCGCTTTTCCTTGTGTTTGCACGTTGTTGTTGTTACAATCGGCCCATCTATGAAGTATTTCTTGGTATATTTTATACCGCCGTCGGTTTTCGTAGTAATCATCATCGGGTACACCCCGTGCCTGAAGTTCAGATAGTTTTATTTGAAAATTACTTTTATAGGGGGTCGATGGAGATGCCGAAAAATTATATAAGGGTCGACGTTCAAAAAAGTTTGGCGACCCCTGGTCTAGTGCAACTTGTGCACCGTTCAAAGTTTTCTCATTGAAGTTTCCAAGTCACAATTTTGGAGTTTCCCCATTTCTACAAAGTTGTTATTGTCTCCCAGAAGTTTGCCTTTGCCCTTTCTATATTCTTTCCCCATATAATTGTCGCTCTTGTCTCTTTGTTTCATTTCGACGAAACTTCCTGTCATCCAAATACTATTTTGCCTCATAAAAGTAGATGGTTTTCGGATATGACCCATTAATATGTTAAAACAAGCAAGCAACGATACAATAGACTACAGCGGAGTGTTTCCGCAGATCGCGAATGCCCGGAACCGGATCATATACCATTCGGCAGCGTAGTAACGAGCGGAAGACTATTCGGCGCACGGACGTCGTATTCGTGCCAGCACGGCTACCACGTGGTGGGCCTGCAGAGCAGAACGTGCCAGGCGGATGGACAGTGGGCCGGATCGGCGCCCGCATGCAAGCAGAACAGTGAGCAGAGAGATCACTCCAGCGAACCGGCACCTGCAATCAAACCGTTTCCAGTCTATTGCCTCTCGCCGCCGACCATCGATCACGCCCGCCACAACGCGCTCCCCGAACAGGTGACCTTCGACCTGGACTCGCAGCTGCAGTACCACTGCCACACCGGATACGTGACGAATGGCTTTCCGCGCGCCAAGTGCCTGGCGATCGATGGGCAAGCGTCCTGGTACGGCCCGGACATCTCCTGCGAGCGTAAACCATCAGCCGGAAGCCGCGTGGACCACCCCAGTCACTCTTGCCGCTCTCATTTCAGCGCGAAGCTGCGGAACGCCAACGGAAACGCCAAACGGGTGGCATGCGGGCGAATGCTACACGTACGGATGCCGGATCGCCTACCACTGCGCCGACAACTTTGAGCTGGTGGGCAAGAGTGAGCGCTTCTGTCAGGCGGACGGATCCTGGACGCCAAAGGACCTGCCCACCTGCGTCTGTTAGTCGTTGCCCTGACCGGATGATGGTCGAGTATGAATTAATGCTTTGTTACAGTGGTCACCGCAGTGACCTGTACTCCGCCCGAGAACCCCCGGCACGGTAAAGCGATCTACACGTCCTGCAGCTACAACTCGGTGGTCAGCTACGAGTGCAAGTACGGCTACTATCTGGCTGGGGAGGCGACGCGCCGCTGCGGCGCGGACAAGAAGTGGACGGGCACACAGCCGGTGTGCAAAGGTACGGCGTCCCGAACCCTCCCCTCCGCCCATATTCGCACCACGAACGTTTCGAGTTTGTTTACCAAATTGCTTGCATGCACACCTAGAGATAAACTGCGGACACCCCGGCCGATTGTGGAACGGTTGGTTAGAGAATATTGAAGGGGGCACGGGCCTAGGGGCGTCCATAATCTTTCGCTGCCATGAAGGTATGAAACTAGAGGGGAACTCGTCGACGGTGTGCCAAGTTGACGGCCGATGGCGGTACCCGCTGCCGCGATGTCTGGGTATGACCTTTCTCTGTTCCGAAGTTCATTCAAATTGAAGCAGTTCATGCATGCGACGATTACGCACTGCACGTTGCCTTTCGGCCCTCCGGCGACCCCAAGCTGACCGTTACCATACGCTTGCAGCGCCCTGCGTGGTGCCGCAGGTCGCGATGGGTCGCGTGACCATCGACGCCCATAACGAGTCCGCGCCGCAACCGCACGTGGTCCAGCACGGCGCCTCGCTGTCGGTGGACTGCGACGCCCACTATGAGTTCTTCGGCAGTTACGCGCCGGTGACGTGCAACAATGGCACCTGGACCCAGATGCCCAATTGTCGGCCGGCGCGGTGCAAGCACTTGCCCAAACTGCCCAAGCACGGCATGGTGATCGCGCCCAAAATGGAGCATGGGATGAAAGCGCGCTACAAGTGCAAGGACGGCTTCGAGCTGCGCGGCACCGAGTTTGTCGAGTGCTCCTACGGCAACTGGACCGGCGAGATACCCGCCTGCCAAGAAGGTAGGTGCCCAACCGGCCCAAGCCGGGGCCAACTAACGAGGCGCCGAGGTCGCGTTCGCAGTCTACTGCCCCTTTCCGGGCTTCGTCGAGCACGGCAAGATCCTGCTCGTCGGCAATATGGGCTTGTACGACTACCGGCCCTACGTGCGCAAAGTCATCAACAACAAGCAGATCATGTACGACTGCGACAAGGGATACATCCTCAACGAGGGCCCGCCGGGTGCGACATGTATTGGCGGCCACTGGAGTCCCAGGCAACTGCCAAGGTGAGTTTTTGGTTTATACAGGTGCAGTAAGAATGCGCTGAGGTTGCATGAAAAGATGCATCATGGGCCAACATCCACGGCTGCGGTGGAGCCGTCGAAGGCGCGCCATAGTGATGGAGAAGTACAAACGATCGTATATGCGACACCACAACGTGAGCGCTGAGCCGACCTACCAGCGCCCCTCGTACCTTGACGAATTGTTCGCTCTGGACGAGGACGACGTGCTGTACCTCAAGTCCCGCAACGATCTCCTGCAGCGAGTGAAACGGGCGCTGAAGAGCACCTCGAGTTCGCGCACAGTGGGCCTGAGCCGCAAGGGCTCCGGCTCGTCGCTGAGCCTGCGCCGCAACCACAAGAAGCAGGAGTGGGACGAGGACGAGTACGACGACAAGAAGAAGCTGGACATGCAGAAGAAGGGCATGCCGTGCGAGCCGCTGTCCAGCGAGCCGTTCGTCAACGTCGAGGTGGTGAAGCACGGCAAGCACGCCAACGTGACCTTCAGCTCGGGCACCATCGTGAAGATGGCGTGCGGCAAGGGGTACGGCCTCAACCTGCCCGAGAACCGCACGGCCAAGTGCGTGCGCGGCAAGTGGAAGCCGGAGAAGCCGGCGTGCACGATTCGTGAGTGCGGTCCACCGGGGGTAGGCAAGGACCACTACCAGGGAGTGTGTTCCAGTGCCCTGCCACCTGCCCGACATCGAGAACGCCGTCTTCCGGATGTCGCGCGGCGAGCTCATCGCAGGGGTCACGCCGGACGTGATTCCGAGCGACGAGCCGCTGAACGACACGGCCGAGATATCCAATGGGGACGTGATTGAGGTGAGATGCGAGCGCGGCCACCATCTGCAGGGCGCCGCGAACCTGCGCTGCTGGCATGGCGAATGGACGGCGACCGCGCTTCCGGAATGCAATGCTGCGCCATGCACCCTGCCGGCCATCACCAATGGCCAGTACCTGTCCGGATACCACGCTGGGCTGGCCATCTCGAACGGGTCGAGCGTGAGCTTCCAGTGCGACAGCGAGTACACCCCGTCCACGGCCCTACCGGTCGAATGCGTGCTCGGCGAGCTGCTGCCGCGCAAACCCGCTTGCCGCGCCAACTCCAGCTTCCCCAGTCCGGACTCGCCGCACTACCTCGGTGGGACGGACATCATTAAGGGCGGAGACATCACCGAACTGGAGTACGGCAACGCCAAGTCCTGCGGCCCGCCAGCCAAGTGCGTGATTGCAATTTATTATCGAATCTGAGTCGGTAACTGAGGTGTTTTGGGCAGGGTGCAGGGCTCACTGATCTACCGCAACGGGGAGCCGCTCGTGGACGACGAGCGCAACTTTCCGCACAACACCGAGGTGACGTTCAACTGCATCGACAGCTTCATGGGCGAGAAGAACACCTGGAGGATTGTCTGCGAGGACGGCAGC
This sequence comes from Labidoglobus nevermanni, assembly GCA_025447835.1. NCBI lineage: Eukaryota > Metazoa > Arthropoda > Insecta > Coleoptera > Staphylinidae > Labidoglobus > Labidoglobus nevermanni. The sequence goes on along the minus strand of JAOEHK010068849.1, from coordinate 12,558 downwards.
TGGATCGGAAGGTCGCTGAATTGCGGTAAGTGTCGGCTGGTGTTCCTGCTTGCGTGTAGTGGGTAAGGGTACGCGGTGTCGCCGCAGAGAATGAGGACCTGGGCCGGAAGCACTATGGGCACAGCAACAGCACGTGCCTGTTCCGCAATCAGGAGCCGAACGTGATTTCGTTCTACAACGACCAAGAGATACGCGAGGACGTGGTCGACTTCCCAGCTGGGGCGACTTTAGTCAGCCGATGCGTGGATATAGGAAAGTATGCCATGATTGGTAAGCTACTAGTGCACCACGAGCAGAACTCTCATAGCTACGAGGCAATCTGTCCCAGGACCTAACGTGCGCCACTGCATGGGTGGCGAATGGGACGGGCCGAAACCGTCGTGCTTCGGCCTGAACCAAGAGAACGACTACTCCATGGAGAAGCCGCCCACGATCCTCTTCCGCCATCAGCTGGGCCCGATCGCGCAGTCGAACGACGGGAAGCTGATCGTGTACCCGGGGACTATTCTGCACATGGAGTGCCTGTGGATTCGCCGGTTCGGCACGCCCAAGTGGACGGTGAGCCACGACTATCGCAAGTATCCAGAGGGGTGGCCCGAGGACCCCGAGCGCGACGCCGGTCTAGAGTACCGCCTTTCGATATTCCACGCGTCCAAGGACGACTCTGGCACGTTCACGTGCGTGACGCCCGCCAGGCACACGCATTCAGTGGTGATTGTGGTCAACGGTAAGCGAGGTGCCCTTCCCTCGGCTCCCTGGACTCATCTCACAATTACATCGGTCACCTCAGCCGTCCACTGCCCGCCAGTGCCGCAGCGGCGAGGCCTCTCCGTGAACACTCAGAGCACCAAGATGAGCACGCGCCTGACCTTCAGCTGCGTCAACAGCAACGCGCTCTTCGGCACGCACGAGCTGACCTGCCTGCCGTCGGGCAACTGGAGCGCACCGTTCCCCGTGTGCGAGAGTAAGTGCCGTCGCCCCGGCCATTGCATTGGGATGCGGTTGTGATAATGGCAATTAGGTATCGAATGCGGGGACGTGGGTGGAAGCCTCCCGAGCCACCTGCGGGTCTCGGTCGTGTCCAGGGAGGTGGGCGGACGGGCAGTGTTCAGCTGCGCCTCCGGCTACGGACTGCGCGGCGCCCACGAAACCGTGTGTCTGGCAAGCGGTGAATGGGCAGCTCCGTTCCCCGCCTGCATAGGTATGTCGGCTCTGCATCGGGACGCTCATCGACATTGCCACCGCATTGCATTTCATATCCACGCACGGCGCGAGGGGCTCCCGTATCTAATGGCCTGTTGCCTGTGACAGAGGTGCAATGCGACCCGCCGGCCGAACCCGTCAACGGACACGTGCAGGGCACGGGGCCCTACAAGGCCGGCGACGTGGTCCAGTTCAGCTGCAACAATGACTACATGATGGAGGGGCAGCCGATCATCGCCTGCCAGGACAACGGCCGGTGGTCCGGAACGGTGCCCAAATGTAAGCGCTAGATGGGACACAGGGCCTTTGTCTCTCTCTACGTTTGCTGCTTATCCAGGCGCCCCGGCCTGCCCGTACCCGGGAACGACCATCAACGGTAAGATGTCAACCGTCAATTTCTACTACAAGATTGGCGAGAACATTACGTTCACCTGCGACGAGGGCCACAACCTCAAGGGCGCCGCGATGCTCAAATGCCTGCGCAACGGGAAGTGGTCCAATGCGATACCCACGTGCATTGCGGACGAGAATGGGATGCGCGGCAGGTGAAGCAATCGCAGCTAATTGCACATTTGACCCTCCATTTCGCACAAACTTATAGATAAATCATGTTTAACCCTGTTCTCAGCGGTTCGCTGCTCGAATTATTATGAGGTATAGTACACAACGAGTGGAGTTCTGATTGGAATCAAAGTATAATAGCACATATCGAAATTAGTATATATTTAGCTAATTGAAACGAGTTGATACTACGAATGTTTAACTATCTATAGTTAAAGTTATATTTAGATGATTGAGGTATTGTATTTCTAATAGGAACTTGGCTTGCTTCCTAAAAAGGTATTCACTAAATCAATGAATAAATAAAGTTTAATTTAATACGACATCAATTGGCTTTCGTTTTATGGCAGACACGCAATAGAGAAGGAAATCCTGTCTTTGGGTTAGAATAAAACTGCTGCGACACTTTTTCCGACCTGCTATAGTTCTACTCAACATCTTTTGCCAACGCCAGGTAATTGTGATTGTTTAATAAAGCTTCTTTCTCTCTTTGGCTACAATTATATCCACTAATAATCTATAGCTCTTTCTTTCATCGCAATTTATTCTTTAATGTTCTTCATCATCATTTTCTCTTATGTCATAATAATTGCAAGTGCTACAGTGAATATTAATGTTCTCTTATTATGAGAAAGCTTATTATGAGGAACTATGAGAAAATAATTGCCATCACTATCTCAAGGCTGTTAAGGTATAGCTTCATACGAGGTCTTTTCAAGTTCGTAATTAACAATCCGTGGTCGGATTATTATTAGACAATAACATGCTTTTCGCACGAAAACTTCTACTGCAGTATTAAACCAAACAAGTATCCTTTCCCCTATTTTCTTGCACCATCTAGCAAAAGTATCGTCGCACTCAAATATTTCTATCAAAAAGAAATTTGACGAGCTATGTGGCATATTTTATAAGAGACCAATTCTGCGTAGATTCACAAGAGAAAATTATGAAGGAAATGAATGAAAACAGTAAATTACGCAATCCAACAAGAAATTTATCCCTTTCCCAATTTTCTTCTACTATATAGGAAATCTTGTAAAATATTTCATGGCGTCCACGAATTTTTCAAAAACGCCGCTTAATCAGCTTTTTTGGGGGATACCATATGGCACACATCTTGTTAAGAGACCCATTCTTCAATACATTTCATAATCTAACACGAAATTCATCAAATTTTTTCCGTATTTTAATAGTATTTGAGAAATTATGTAAACATTTCTATCAAAAAACGCCGCTTTGTGAGCTTTTATGGGAAAACCATATAGCATATTTTGTTAAGAGATCAACTCTGCAATGTTGTGTAAATTTTCAGGGGAAAATCGTGTAGGAAGTGAAAGAAAATTCTGTAACACTTATCACCTAACAACAAATTCATCCCTTTCCCAATTTTCTTGTAGTGTTTGGGATATCTATTAAAAACCACCCTTTACGAGCTTTTTAGGGAAAAACTCTGTAAAATGCAGCTTGATGAGCTTTAAAGGAGGAAACCATATTTTGTTAATACAGCAACTCTGTCGTGTTGCGTAAATCTTCAGCGGAAAATTGTGAAGTGAAAGAAAACACTATAACATTTCTCACCCAACGACAAATTCATTCTTTTCCCAATTTTCTTGTAGTGTTTGGGATATCTATCAAGAACCACCCTTCACGAGCTTTTTAGGGAAAAACTATCTAAAATGCAGCTCGATGAGCCTTAAAGGAAGAAACCATATGACATATTTTGTTAATACAACAACTCTGTCATGTTGCGTAAATCTTCAGGGGAAAATCGTGGAGAAAGTGAAAGAAAACACTATAACATTTCTCACCTAACGACAAATTCATCCCTTTCCCAATTTTCTTGTAGTGTTTGGGATATCTACTAAGAACGTCCTTTTACGAGCTTTTTAGGCAAAAACAACATGTCATATTTTGTTAAGAGACCGAATCTGCAATGTTGCGAAAATCCACGGAGGAAGTGAAAGAAAACTAACATTTCTCAACTAACAAGTAATTCTCCCCTTTTCCCATTTTCTTCTACAACATATGAAATGTAAATACTATCGTTGCAATCTAACAATTCTATCTAAAATTCAGCTTGATGAGCTTTTAAGGAGGAAAATCTTGTAGGGAAAATCGTGGGGGAAGTGAAAGAAGACACTATAACTTTTCTCCTTAAACAACAAATTCATCTCTTTCCCCAGCTATTTAGGGGAGAATCATGACATATTTTGTTTAGAGATCCACTCTTCAATGTTGCGAAAGTCTGCAGGAGAAACTCGTGGAAGAAATCACTATAAAATTGCGAATAAAGTAGCAAGCAAATCGTAGAAAAGTAATGCAAGGCAAAGAAGCACATTCTCGAATGCAGAGCAAAGAAGAGCAAGTGCAGCAGCGACAGAGTGCACCTGGGAGACCTCGGCGATGGTCGTACAATGGCCCATCACGTATTGCGGCGGGCAAAACAATGCAAAACGAGCACGCACAAAAACAGAGCGCGCCGCGTTGTTTTGTTTGTCCTCGGGCGCGTGATCGTGTTCATATCGCAATCGCGGCATTGCTGGCAATTCAGTGCATTGTCAACATCACCACGGATCGCAACCGCTTCCTCTTCGGCGTCCAATGAAAGTCGAAAGCGCGCAGCGGCAAAGTAGACTGCGAGACGAGATTCAATTTCAATTTTCACGTCAACTGCGTGTGCATCTGCTCCAGTGAGCGATATCGGAGCGCAATGCAATGTGTCGCAGTGCCGAGGAAATGCTCGCGAGCGCAACGTGACGGAAAACGCATTTTCGCCATTGCGGCTTGCACGTTCTGAGATGTGAAAGGTACAGGGAGGCCAAACAAAGCAACACGTGAAATGTGTGATAAGATGACGTGCAATGGTGTCAGCGCAATTATGGATAGCTTAGATCTGGATTCGCCGGCCCGGAAACCATTTGTTCGGGTGAGTCTGCGCACTTCCTGATTGCTCTACATCGTCACGCTGTTTTCTGCAAATTGCTGGAAAACTCGCGATGACAGATTGCTCAACAATGTAACGTGAGTAAAGGTAATCAATTCCGGCGAAAAATCATTTCGTCACGTTTCTTTCACGAATCTACACAATATTGTTAGCAAACAGGCAATAAGTGCACGTGCGGCGAGCAGCAGCAGTAGTAAACTGTATCACACCTCTTCTCTCGTTGCGAAAGTTACTATCATTTGCCAGTTGCGCAATTTCATCGAAAAACACACTCGAATAACAAACCAAACATGTGCCACTGACACCAAGTGCCAAAACACATTTTGCTATTCTGCTGCTTGAGATCATTTAGACATCTTGGATGTTCCCTACATGTGACCTATGTAGGGAAGGGTCCGAGGATGGGCCTATAACGTCCACTGGCGGGAGAGCTAAGGAAAGTAACAGGGGTTCTGACAGGACACTGTCCCTGCAATTAATACCTTCATAATTTGGGGATACTGGACTCGTCCACCTATAGCAGGGATGGCCAAGACGTCGACCGCGGTCGACCGGTCGACCGCAAAGGCTCTCAAGATAGCCCGCGAAGCCATAAATGTAAGGAAATGGCAAAATTCGCGATTCAATCAAATTCCTAGAGCTGAAAATTGTGTAGTTTTCTTTATATATTGCATTTTTTAAGGTAAAAGGTTATTGCATTAAATAATTATTTGTTTATTATTTTTTATATATTATTTCAAATTTGAAAAAATCTTAAAATTGTTAGGCCAATTTCACAGTCGCCCGCAGATTGTATATTAGAGTTTAAGTAGCCCCTAAGGGATAAAAGTTTGGCCACCCCTGACCTATAGGTTATGTGGTCGGGAGCAGGAGAATGCCCACCACATTCTGGGCACCTGTGAGACGCTTTCTCAGATCAGGCAATGGATATGGAAGAGCAACTGTGCCTACAAGAGAGCTCCTGTCTTTCCTTAGGGATACCTCAGACGACTTTCTTGGATTCTGAATATAGGCTCCAGTACACTAGGCCTTGGGGGAACAAAATCAATCTAAATTATGCAATATGAAACATCTTAGTGATTGATAACCATCTACAAGTTCACTTCTGAACGGAACTGCAGCGTAACGAATTAGATAGCTTGCAAAGCTCATCATCATTATAGTTGGAGAGTTTGCAATTTGTTTTCCTTTTTGTAAATTCGTTTAAAATTTATTGTTCCATCCTCATTACTGCCTAAAAATGCCCATTTTTACAGCAACCGTACTGCGTAATGAATAACAATTAATTCGCGAAAGAAAGTTTCAATTGGAAACTGCTTCGGAATATAAATGCAGCAGAAGTGCTTTTTTCATAATTACCAGCAATTCAATTGTTGTTGCATTTCTAATGGCATTTGCCTAATGGTTTATAATCACTGGCATCCTAGTGCGCAGGGCGATTTAAATTGCAGCTAATTCAATTGAAATTATTTGAAATTCTACGGCTATCTTTTGAAGCTGCTGTATTGCAAGATTCTCGATACTACGATAGCGTAGAGCAGCTAAATATGCCGCAGTCAACAGCTAAGCCGGCGCTATCTTCACGACTCATTATTTACAGTGCGCTAAAACACGCGATAAGGAATTCACCTTTTCCTTATCGTCGAAATTGCGTTATTTCTGGGCGTATTTGCAGCTACGGTAAATGATCGCACGTTTGTAGTTCTAATCTCAATTTCTGCATTTCTGCATTTCCTTACATTTTTGCATTAATTTAATTAAATTCAATTGGAAAAGAACGTGTTTAAGATTATCCTCTTTTACCTATCAATATTAAACCTTACCTACATCTATAAATAACGAATGGAATTAATTAATTCGTTGACACCATGAATAACGACTTTCTGCTTGAATGCACTTGGAAACCATTTCCTAATTTGCAGCCCCAAAAGGCGGAAGAGCGAGCTGAATCCATTGGAATCATTAAGCGTGATGTGAAACCGCATTAAATTATGTCAGTCTACGAACGGAAGCTGCACGAAGGGAGACATGCAATCGACATTCAAGGAAAAGAGCGCTTCCGGCGTGTTGTACTTCAATGATGAGCACTTTGATTGATTTTCGCTCATTTCAAATGTAAATTCGCATGCGAAATGGACTGCTCACTGTTTTCCGTCTCTTTATCTTGTTCAATCAAACTGAAGCTTGTTTTTGCGAGTAATTGATTATCCGAATCTGTATTCACATTGTCATTTCTTGATTATTGCCAGCGATAAAGCCACGAAATGGTTGTTGAACTTTAGCAACCGCCTTTTAGTGCAATCATCTTCTAAATGTTATCATTAACGTGTAGTCGCAATGGTTTATTGTTTTATTGTGTGCAAATGAGCGTGTTTGCAAGTCGAAGAACATCTCGCTAATTCGACACGAGATAATGCGAAACAAATAAATATGCGAGTAACGGTTTCACGCTCATTTGCAATGCAAAGATGGCATTCATTACTCGTATTAATTTCATCAAAACGAAGTTATTAAATTTCAGCTAATTCCTGCTCCAAGCTGCTCTGATTACCAGACTTCTGTCAGAAGCGTCGCCGTTCTTTTGGCACTCTAGCTTACCGATAAATGGCTGATAAGGCATCCATTGTTGCAGCAAACACAATGGCAAAGTAAGCATTTTTAACGGTTGCCAGATAATCGTGTAATTGCAGCAGGCAGTCGGGCATTGATTCCGCCAACTGCAATCAATTGTAAAGCTGCTTGCGATTCAATCAGCGCACTCGCTTTGATGTTACGTACACGCAGTGCATAATATGCTAATCAGGCGATTGTATGAGAGCCGAATGCACTTGAAGTAAATATTCATCTGGCGCTAAGAAGCGCTCGAAAGCAACACCTACTGGCAGCACGTTCATTTGCTTGCTCATTGTACACTGGCAGACAATGGGGCGCATCTTTAGTATTCGACCACGATCATCCACTTCCTGCAACTTCATACAAAGCCCAACTCAAGGTTCTGGAGTCAGGCAGTAAGGCAGCGGAGGAACTGACGACTGAATTCTAGTTGCATTTTACAATTATTGCAGGAAACGTGATGAACGAAGTGTTTCATTTAATTTTCCTGCTTTTCAAGCAATTGCATATCATTGAAGTGCAGTTATGGCTTAATTACGCGATTAATGCGTTTGCATGCAATAACTTTGCATTGTTGAATGCCGTCATTTCCATTTTGACGTGTGGCTATGAGGAACTGATTGCCAATTTCCAGCAGGAAAGTGTTGTACTAAAACTCGTGTCTCTGCATCAACTTCATGTGATCGAAAACTTCAATGAGTTAGTTCTCAGCGGATTTCGGATAATTAAATTACAATTGAAATCTTATGCATTTAAAGAAAGATGCAAAGACAATATCTTTACAATTGAAACTGTAATAACTATAATCATGCTTTCAGATTGTGTATCGGCCTTTCCTGACCCTGTCGTCCCAGAGTTCACTAATTGAAAATTGGAAAAAAAGAATTCGCCCAGTATTATATTAACTAATTAACTAATCAGCTTCTGGTGCAGCAGGGGGAATATGGTTTTTTAAACCGGGAGTTTGTGCATTGACGAGGGATGCACAGGGGAGCTGTTATCTGTATCTTCAAAGCCAACACCTTCTGTAAAGGGAAGGGTTTGAAAGGGGTTATTGAAATGAACTGTTATAATTTGCAAAGTATTGAAAGGAAAACAGCAACTATTAAATTGCCCGGAAATAGATTGCCGATTGTGCACATGGTGACGAGTGTTTGATGTTTTTGAATATATTCCATTAAAGCTGAAGTATATTGCCGTTTGCTCCTTATTGGCTGACAGTTCATGCTTACTTTAGAGAAAGTTTCATGTATTTTTATTAAATAAATCTTCATTTGTCGTGAGTATCCTTCGCATTTTGCATTTTTCCACAAAGGAAAACTCGCAGTGAAGGCTTCCAAAACGTCACGTTATGTGTATAGTATGATTCTGGAGATTATTCAAAGATGGGCAACTGATGATGAGTTTGCTGTCTATAAAAACTAGAAATTCCATGAAAGTGGAATTTTCAATATGTTTTTCAATATGTTCTATTAAAGCTGAAATATGTTGTCTTCTGTTACTTATTGGCCGACAGTTTAAGCTTACTTTAGAGAAAGTTGCACGTGTTTTCATAAAGAAATCTTAATTTGTTGTGAGTTTTCGTCATATATTGCTTTTCCCACAAAGGAAAACTCGCAGTGAAGGCTTCCAAAAAGGCACGTTATGTGTATACTATGATTCTGGAGATGGCAAATTATTGTCAATGAAAACTCATTGGAGTTTAGAGAAAAAGGGCTTTTGTGTTACCACAAAAATCGGCAATCTCTTTCTGGGTAAGCCACTCAATTGATAAACAAATTGATTGATTCCTCTCTGCTAGTTGTGCTTAGAGATGAATTTCCTTGCGGCTTTTAAATGAATTGAGCGTCATCGTTTTGCTGGCCGGAAGAGGAGCAAGAAGATGTGGTGCGTCGAAAGGAATCACGTTCGCACGCACGCAGTTTCTTCACTGCCATGGCTTCAGGCACACTTCGCGGGAGACCGTATGACCGGCAAGTCAAGAAACTCTGCGATACGTAAGCGCTTAATTATTCGACGATCACGCATTGCGTACCAAAGCGGCAGAGACGCACAGAGAGACAATACGCAGACGCGCTGCGATAGATTACACTGATGAACGTGCGCTAATTAATGCTTGCAATTAGCTGCAAATGAATCACAGTAGATAATTGTAGGATTTATGAGAAAGGTCATTGAATTGCTCGGTTAAAGTGCCATCACTTGGCCCTATCTCTCTAGCCATAGAACGAATAGGACGTGCCTGCTGGCAGAAAAGAGCGGCGAAGACCCCACTAAGTTTTAGGCGCTGTGGCAGTTCGCTGAGTGGACTTGGAGGAGACACCGGCAGCAAGGCTTGCAAGCAAGCCAAGCGTGCGTCGAAATTTCTTCTTTCTTGGCGCAGTTGAAACGCAACTCTTGCCGATGCGCGCGCTCCCGGCGAGAATCACAAGTCGATACGTCGTCTCGTTCTAGGCGCGAATTGAAAGTGCAAACAAACACGCGCATAAATTGCGCTTCCAATGATGCGCAACACGTTTAATAATCAGCTCGTTATCGATATGATTCGCCTCTGATATCATTCAACTGGACGAGAACTCTTATCCGGTTGGAATATGTTGCTGCTGCCTGAGATAACTTTGCCTCAGGTGAGTGAGTTTTTGACTTCAATTTCAAATCGCCGTGAAGCTGCAATGTTCCTAACACGGTTACCTCGATATCTCTGCACTTTGTCATTACAGACGGTGTCAAGATTCGACCTACGGGTCGGTTAATTATTAACTAATGTACAATTGAATGATTTCAAACAATGGATATTGAGCACCTTGGCACAGATTTTATCTCAATATTTCCAATAGCAACGGCCAATTTAACGAGTTTCTGAGCGTGAAATGTACGTTGCTAGTTGACATTTCGCATCGTGAAGCGACCGAGGATGGAGATCGAATTGCGAGAGAAGAATTTCGCTGCAAATTAACGGGACCTTGGTATGCAACATTGCAGATTATAGTGGGAACTCTTGAAACTTTGAACGAAACGTCCTAGACCTGCACTCTAAAGCACAGTTTCTCAAAGCGGATGCCACAGGGGTGATTTGCGGTACCAATCAAGGTACCACATAAGTACAATACAGAAAAGCAGTAATTTTCAACAAAACCTTATAACGTAATTTAAATAGCCTTTGAGGAATTCTATACAATTAAGAGAAACAATGATGTGGTTCGTTAGGGACAAAATGCCAATGGGTCTTTATCTTGTTTCGACCACACCACGTCTTTCAACATGATGCATAATTACAGAATAGCTCCAGAAATGCGCCTTGGCTTTTAAGGGTGCCACGAGTCAAATAAGTTTGAGAAACACTGCTCTAAATTCTTAGCTGTACTAAAACAATGAAGACTCCTCCTGAAGAAATTTTGCTTTTTTTGCACGCCAAATTTAATAAATTACGTTTCCTCGTCAAAACGAAGTAATTGTTGAGCAGTTTGCAGTCTCTTAATTTTGCAAAAACCCGTCATTATGACTCTTCAATTACGAGTACGTCTGGGTAATTGTAAAAACCATGTTTAGAAAATGTTTAAACTCGCTTAACTTTGTGCATCAATGTCAGATGCGATTAGAAATGAGAATCAATTCATTAGCAACAATAGAATAATTCCTTGTCAAAATGAAATCGTTTTTTCACAATTACAAGTGGCGTTAAGCTGACTCTTTAACTTTTACTTTAATTGCAGTAATTGCACGTTTCCAAGCAGAGAGCGGAATTGTGAACAACAGGTTACTATTCAAATAATGCATTGTTATTGTCTTAAGCGGATGAATTTCAATACTACTTTTTACTTCTTATTTAATAAGAATACCAGAATTGAAGAATTTTTCATTTGGTTTTAAATGCTCCCCATACTGGATTTTTTAAAATGGCAATTAGAAAAATCAGGACAATGGAAATCGACTTTTCCAACATTAGTTGCTAACTTTCACATGTTGCTGCTTTTCGTCCAGCACTTGATGGAAAAGTCATCGAAACGCGTTTTTGCGATGAATTTCAGCGCAAATGCCATTGAAGTCGCAAGAGATTTGAAAGCGAGTCGTCGATAAATATGCATATACCTCGTAAAAATGCAACTTTCCTCTCACGTTTCGATTTCTTCGCCCGATACGTCTGCCGAGGAAAAAAGCGAACGACCGAGATGCATTCGAATGCAAATATGCGTAGAAATCCACTCGTAAATTGCATCGTTTTGTTGTACTTGGCTCGCGATTAACATTCCCGCGCCGCTTTTCCATCAGCAGGATGTGCTATGTGGCATTAGCCAAAGGTGTACCGATTCATTGTCATTATCTCTTGTTAATGCGTTCGCGCATCGTGTTCTTCACCACTTCTTTCATGCGCCTTCGTTGAAACGGCGGCAGATGGCGTTCAATAGCCCATATTCAATATCTCAGAATATTGCTTAATTCGGCAATCATTTTATAGCAAAAGTTTCATGCTCATCGGGATCTTACGTTGCAAACGAGTGTGAGAGTTTCACTCTAATTAATACGTTAATTATTGCAATTAAGACCGATTTGCATCAATTATAATTGCACTGAGTCAAAATGTAGCTAATTGGCTTCTTTCCAAATGGGAATTTTAATGATTTTCAATGTTTTGAACAAGAATAACAGCTCGGTAGCAAAGCGGTAACGGATAGCTCACGAGTCTAGTGACTTGGGTTCAATCCCTGGCAGAGCGTTACCGTCTGAAATGGCAGATGTGGTTGTAGTACACTCCTTTGCGACCAAAAACTAAGAGTCTATACAAGGAGGATGCATAAAGGGCCAAATGGTAGGGTCACACACCCTCCATCAAACCAACCAACCAACCTAGAACATGAATGCTGTCCGTTTCTACTGCTTACAATCTAAGCCAGCATTTTTATTGTTGAAGATGGACGACTTAAATATTTACTGGTGCAAGATTTAAAAATAATCGTCTTCTGAAATGTAAATAAAACGTCTAAACGAGCAAATTGTGTACTTCACGGAATAATTGGAAACAATCTTTATCAATTAAATGAAAATTAATTTTTGGTCTGTGTCTTTCACCATTTCTTATCGTAGAACTTATAATTTAGATTTCTCTTTAGAGCAGTGATGGCGAACCTATGACACGCGTGTCAGTGCTGACACGCGAGCACGTTTTTGGTGACACGCGTCTTGGATGATTTTTATAACTCTGTAACCCAGAGGTCGGCAACGTTTTTTATGAAAAGGGC
>JAOEHK010068838.1:0-19454 GCA_025447835.1 Labidoglobus nevermanni | reverse complement strand
ATGAATATGAATCTCTCTCAAGCAAAACACTTCAATTATTGCTCCCTTTTGTAACAACATATTTGTGTGAGACAGGAATTCGGCATTAGCTGTAATGAAATCAAAATATCACACCACGATTTGACAAACTTTGTGCGGATAAACAAACGCATCCTTCGCATTAATTTGAAACTGTTACATAACTATGGTTTGTTCATTATTTCCGATTTTCAATTATAGAAATTTATTATTTAAAATCAGGTAGTGATATAATCTTATTACATTGTAATATAATTGAATTAATAACAATTACTTAATGTGGGGAGGCGCCGGATCAATATTTTTCTACTAGGGGAGGCGTTGACCTGTAGAGTTTGGAAAACGCTGCGTTAAACGATACCAATGAAAAGTCAATTGTCAACAATTTGATTAAATTACAAACGAAAAGTATATGTAATTGCATTCCACTTTGCATTGTGAGGAAATGTATTCATCAAGTTTGTCGATATTTTCAAAAGTGTTATTAAATTCGACTGGCCTCGTGCTCAATTACACAATCAGAAATCTTCTTATAAACACAGACTAATTAGAAACTGTGTGTAATAGACAATATGACTTCTGTAGGCCTAGTCTTTTATAAACTTTGACAGAATTGAGTAAGGTAAATGTAGTTAAAATGCATTTTTAACATTGATATCAAGAGGATCGAAAGGCCAAGTTCTGCGCTAAAATCAGTCAATGATTGCACATATCATCAGAGACCATTAGGACTTTCTCCCGCTCACTGGCTGTAATCAACATCAATTAAAATGAACCCATTTCAATAGCCACGTTCAGCATTAAGTGCCTATGTTACTTTCAATTTCGTTTTCGGCTCCTTAGGATACTAGCGCAAGTTTCTGCTTGAGTGCCTCATAGAATTTGACTTACATTTTCTCGAAAATTATAGGAATTATTGCATATTGCAAGTGGATGTAAAGATAATAATTAACAGGTCTTTTTGAATGTTTATTAACCGGCTTAGTTTTTGCCATTTTCTTTGAAACTATCTCATAAGTTTAAGCAATCCAATTGTCGGCGAATAAAGAATGAATACTACTAATTTCTCATATAGAAATGATTGGATACAATCGAAAGAATAAAAACGGCAAACTGCTTAACTTTCATTTAACTTCGAACGTATTAATTGCAGAAAGGAAACAGGAAACATTGTTACAAAGTAGTAATGAATATTTAAGTTATACGCATGTTGCACGTTACGTAGTTGCCTTTTATTAATTGAATGAATAAGAAAATGCCGTGAGCGCAATTAAAAATCAGTTGAGCAACAATAATGCGTTCAAAACAAGAATAAAAGCAAGATGGAAACAAATAAAGAAATGCTTCAATTTCGTTTCAACGCGGGCATAATGAACCGGAAGATATGAACACTTTTATTCATGTTGTGTGGTAATATATATGGATATATATATCGTGTTGCAACCACATCATTTTAGTCCCTCTATTGCTTACTACCCCTACTGCTCCTATTGCCCCTACTGTCGAATTCAAAAGAAATAAATGAACTTGTTGTTTTTGTCGTCATTGCATACTACAATAGAACAATTACTAGAATATTCTTTGAAATTTCAAAATGAGAATGGGAACATTGTTTACTAATGAAATATTGTGACCTGAACTACTTGTCGCAAGAAATGTGCTTGGAATTCGTAGCACACCTTTGAAATGCCTACTTGAACTGCAATTTGCGTTCCTCGGATGGATTTCGTGGGCTGCAATCTGCAGCGAAACTTGAGCAAACGACTTGCTTGAATAATTTCGTATAGCTGGACATATGAAACAATGTAACTGCAACTGAATGAAAGCTGTGCAATGTGCTCACTCTAAGTTGCCTCATCGGCAATTGCATTGTTAATTAACCGATCGCCGCTGGCTCGGAATTAATGAGGATCATCACTTTGTGGCGCAACTGAGCGGTGTATTGATTGTTAAGTTGATGTTTTTGGCAACTTATGATGTAAATAATATGTGAGATAATATGATGATCTGATCGTTTGTTAGAAGGGGCGAAACAATGTCGTTAATGGCTCGACTTATGTTCGAACAATTCGTCAATGGAAATCACATACCTTGAATTAAATCATTTACTAGACGAAAGCTTACTGGTGTGGCAATGAAGTGATTGAATGCAAGGTTTGCAGATAAAGCAAAACTTGATTGACTTTGACCACATGAATAAATGAAATATTAATATCTTATTGTACAAGAAGGAATAGAGTGAACAACTGGAATTGTTGATTTACAATTAAATATTGAAGTTAAAAGTCGCTTTGTTGTCTGCGTACGTTTATAGAAGTTATTATTGTAAAAGTACATTGTACAAAACAAGAAAATGAGAACGAATTTAAGAAAAACACATTTTCACAATTTGAACCCTCTGTCCCTCTACCTTTCCGCCATTGAACACAAAATATGATAGTGAGGAAGTGAGGAAAAGCAATAACAGAAAATATTTGTGTCTACTTTCTACTTTCCTTTAATTTGTTTAATTTGTACATGACTTTTTCTACCAAAATTTTGTTGTGTTTTATTACTTTTCATAATTCTCATGTTAGTATCGGCTTGTGGATTTCTTTTCTTGCCTTTCCGCTTGCCTAATCTTGAATATTTTACTCAAGTGTGTAATTTTGTTATAACTTATTGCGTTAAATGTGAATTAACTACTTATCTTTCTATTAGTTTTAAAATAGAACAGAATTTATTACATTTTGGTGGATAATTAAGTAATTAATTGTTTTGTTTGACCATGGGAAGCCATTAAAGTGAAATTGCGTCTGAAGCTTTTCTGTAAAATCGTTGATCCTCTCATATGATAAAATACTGTTATATATGAATAATATTGATAGAGTGTCAACAGTACGACAATAAAATCGAAAGTGAAACTAAATTTTTGGATGTGTTAATGTAGCTTGTGGCAACAAACTGAATAAAGGAAATGAAAATGAGAAATTTCATAGAAGCTTTTTTCTTCTTCATCATCAGCATTCAAAACACAATTATAATGAAAACGTCGTCTGATAAATACACTTGTGGATTTTGCAACAAAATGCATCAAGTTAGTGAATCCATTTGTCAGAGAATAGCAGAAGTTATGACTTTAATTGACGCAGTCATTAAGAATTATATCAAATAAACAGTTGTTATGGTTCACAACTTTCCAACGATTAATTTCTGTAAGAAGAAAGAATACATGTAGTAAAAGGTGATAAAATCCTTCTTTTCGTTTCAACACAGAATTATCCTAGGTATCCTCGGAATTGGCTCGAATCGGTCATTAAATTCTGCACTGCATTGTACTGGAGTCAATAATTTTGTTGGGTAAAGGAGTTAATTTCAGAAATAATTGTTAAATGTGAAAATTGCAAAATTTGCAATACCCACTTATATCATTCCTCACAGGCAATCTATACACGGGTATAATTAGAGAAAGTATTAGACTCGGAAATGTACGTCGGCATATTACTGGTTAAGAGACACGCATGATGATGGAATGCAAGTTTTCCTCTAGGTTGAGTTTCATGCAAATAATTGCAAGTAGATGATCAGTTGATAGGTGTTGGTCACTTCCGCATAACTAGATGTTGAAGTGATTGACTTGGAACCGTGACAAAATATTGTGGTTCAAATGATTTCAATGACGTATTTTACTCTTGACTTGCTTAACATGGTGGTTTTATATTTACTTTATGCATTAGACTATGCCCTATCACGAAGTTCAGACGAATCAAAATGACTATGAATGAATAACTTTCAGTAAACTTGGTCGCTGTTCATGAGGCAATTGTGCAATCTATTACAATTATGAGCAGCTCCCATCAACAATTTGCCTATGAATATTAAGAATGCATGAGCTACGAAGAAGTTGAATTCAAGTGAATGAAATGGCAAGGAGGATTGCGGGCTTTCACTTTTTTCTCAAAACATCTGATGATTAACGTGTTTCTTTTCTTTTGCAGACAAACATGATGAGACATATTTTACTTTTGTTCACCACTTGGCTCCTAGGTGCTTGTGCACATGATGTAAGTTCGAAATAATTCACATTTATATGAAATTTTCGTTATCTCTGCTTATACCTTCCTCATGTCATTAAGTTGCGCATTTATCATAATCAAATAAATCATAGACACATTGCTGCCTCAAACTTATAGATGTTATATAAATATAAGATTGGGAGAGAGCCAGGGTAACCAATTAGATCCTGCTTCGTAATAGTTTTAGAAAAAGTATCAAAAATAAAGTACAGCTTTAAGAATCAAGACGAAATCAGTATTGCCAACAACTAGAGGATGTTGAAACCTTTCTCCAGAAATCTAAGTAGCTCAGTGCAACATGGGCCCTAATAGTATTCACTTGGAATTCGTATTGTAAAGTAATTACGAAGTGACGCTCCTAATATATATATTATTGCCCTCAACAGATTTTAAATTAGAATTTCTCTCTTTGAGGTGCATTCTAATTGGAATCAGTAAACTTATTGCATGGATAAATCGATGAAGTAAGCTAAGGAAGTGCAAAGACATGACACTAGGCTGTAAAGGTCAAGAAGTCAAGAGGTCGAAGATTTCTCTCCGTTTGTGTCTGTGGCTGTTTGATTGGAACACGCCGATACTTTGGGATGGGGATTACCATCCCATGCATGTTGAAAGCAGCAAACTAAAATTGAATCCTTCATAAACGTGCTTATAAATGTCTGAGACTCGTGGAAGAAATGACGTAGACTGTGGAAATAAATGATGCTAGCACTGTGATGCTGTGTTCATTTGATTTCACCATACCATAAATCATATGGTGTCGTTGTCGATTATTTCCTTGTATATGCAGATAAATATTTTCGTAGATCTTCAGCTTACCATATATTTCAGGAGGGAAATAAATCAAGTGAATTTAAACATGAAAACTACAAAAATCGCGGTTTAAAGACAATCCAAATATGGTCAATCTCATGACGCATTAAATTATTTAACTTTGTAATAAAATGGTAGCTTTCATATTTTATATATAGTAATTAGATGGGCACACGCATTCCCAGTGAAGCAATTTAAAGACACTAAAATATGCATATAAATATTCCGCAGAAACAGCGCATGAAAGTAAATACGAACAAAAAGAGCCCGAATATCAATAACTTAGATATTTTATGACTGCAGATTGCAAATAAATGGCTCACACACGTCAAGACAAATTAACTTATTTTTGCGCTCTTGTTCTAATATTTATCATTGTATTAGCTTGATTACAGGAAGTAATAAATTGATAATAATACTTTCAATACTTTCATTTTATTCCTGCAATTCCTTCTGCGTTGAAGTTAATTCATTTACTTATTTTGCAAATCAATTCAACGAAATTTCAACTTATAACTATTACTTATAAATTACGGTAATTGTTTAATTGTAATTACTAATATACAGCGCAGATTTACAATAATTTGTAATAACCGTTCAATCAATCGTCGGTTTATTTATGAAAATAAATAATTTTCAATTGCTTCAATCAAATTAAATGTAGCATTGACATCGTTCTTACGAATTGATTTAAATGAGTGAAGGTGTCATAAATGGGACATATGACATTAATGAATTGCTCAATCTTCTTCAATTATTGCTTGCAATTCGTTTACCTCAACAACCACAATCTTTTGCGAAAGATGCTGGTACATGTGCTCAATTGGCAAACATTTGAAAATCGCATAGGATATCAATGCTTGTAGCGCAAGATATTGCAACAAATAACCTTTAGAGAACCCAATGACCACAATTTAAATATGAAAATGCAAGCTGCTTAGACAAGTCATGGA
Source organism: Labidoglobus nevermanni (assembly GCA_025447835.1). Classification (NCBI taxonomy): domain Eukaryota; kingdom Metazoa; phylum Arthropoda; class Insecta; order Coleoptera; family Staphylinidae; genus Labidoglobus; species Labidoglobus nevermanni. The sequence continues at coordinate 13,615 of JAOEHK010068838.1, read as the reverse complement.
ATTGAAACTGTAGGAGTGGACTGAGTAGCCTGGTAGCCTTTGGTCATTTGAATTTTTGGCGATTCATGGAGTTTCAACAAGAACTGATATTGTAAAAGATCAAATGCAAATACACGATTCGACTGCACGTAACTGCAGAGTTTGCTTTCTGAACTACTTTCGATTTCGTTACAGTTGCTTGAAATTGCTATGTTGGGCAAAGAAAGGAAAAATTCGAATATTGGCTTCAATTTCCAGCCATTTGAACACGGTTAATTGCCATAGTTTAGAAAAGTGTGCAACTGATAGTTGGCTGATTGGCAAATAGACATTGTCCTTTCCTCTAGCGATTGCAGAAATATTTTAAAATATTAAATAGTTGCTGATGCAACTGTTTAATGGATGTTATATTCATTTTTGCATTGACATTTTTACGATTCTGATTTCAATTACCGTAAATAGTACCATCATATGATTATCATTAAGGTATGCAAATTTAATTTACGTTAAAATCACGTTTTGTTTAAAAGATTATCTATTTTAATATAGGTATTTATGAAGCTGTTTCGGCCAATTTCTGCTCTAAAATATAGAATGCGCCACCAACGAATTCACTTATAATGTTCAAATAATTTAGTTAATTTTAATTAATGCAGTAATATTTAAAAAAGATGAATGGACTATTGGACGATGGAAAATTTAATGGACTTTTATAATGTTTACATTTATTGAAGTGAAATAAATGCTAGAATCTATAGCAAAAGTGCAATATGATAATTAATTGTGAAAATAAGTGTGCATTCTTGAGATAACACTTATATCCTTTATTTACTTAGTCACTCATTATTTGTGATGATCTGCTGGTAGGTTACATCACACCCACCGGCACTTTAGCGGCTTTTATTATAATTAAACGCTTACGTTAATCGCAATCACAATCATTAAAGCAAACAGTTACTGTTTCCTTCATTAACTATACGCATTCCATATTTGAAGCAGCAGGGTACAATAAATATTACAAACTGAAGAGTTATTGGTAACATTGTTAAATGGTACATCGTTAGAATGGTTAGCAAGATAAATTCTTTTTCTTAAGAAAGGTCTCTCCATGTTGATGTAATAATAGCTTTAAAATTATGCCGTTTCGACACCAATTTTGTGAGTTATGGCAGCTAATGTGATAGTAACTTTGCACATTATCAGATGGTCTTGCCAATTAATGTCTTGCCATTTAGAATCAATTCAAATGCCATTTTCAAATAATAAATTAACAGAGTCGCATTGATGTAAAAGTTCACGAATATTTGCAGTAATGCATTGTAGACTGAAAGATGAATAGTTGAATAATAAAGCAGCTATTGCAGCCCAAACATGTGCAGATGAGAATGGAAACTTGAAAGACAATCTCCAAAAGAAACTCAACATAATCTATGTTGTAATATTAGCCATATTAGTAATGACAAATTACAAATGCCTTAAAGTTCAACATTCTACAATATAATAGCATCATAGCAACATAAACAAAAATGAAATAATGAAATGACTCTCACATGAACTTTCAACTACAGCGTTTCTTTACCAAAAAAGTAAGTTTCGGTTGGTATTTGAGCATGACATTCAAAGTCATATTCATAAATCCCACGTTCGCGTAGTCATTGTTTGATTGTACGAAAGCGAAAGTAGAAATTTCACTTTTAATTAAGCAAAAATCGTTGGAGAACAATTTGTTGCATTGACTTGGGAAGATGTGAAGAATAAGTTTCGCAATTGATTGCCAATGTTTGCATTACATTGTGCTGGTAAATATTAGAAAGGAACATTTCCTGTATGTTTACCAATCGCAAGCGCTTCTTCTTCTTCGCGCACTTATCAAGTTAATCAGGATGTTCATTGCTGTAAAGATGCACTTGCCAATTACGTCGTAATGATTGCAATCAGGAATATATTACATTGTTTCAAATATCAATGCTGTGCAAAATACGTTCCGCATTTGCTAAATTACTGTGTTTTGATTTAATGTCTAGGTATCCTTGATCGGCAAGCAATCGCTCAAACTTGAAACAATGCAGCGAAGAATTGAGCAAGTAGTGAAGAATCTATACAGAATGAGTTTATTGTTTACCTAATGTTTCCTTTCTTAATCCATCTGATGGCTAGTGACGGGTAATTTGTACGATATTTATAGGAAAAGAGCCGAAAGAACATCATTTGCATCTACTTTTGTTGTTATCCATGATGAACTCGAACAATGAATAAAGAAACTGCAATAAGCTCAAATCACACGTGTTGTAAAAGTCTATGCGAAATATAACTCGCAAATGAGGTGTTTGTCGAAGAAATTTAAGCATGAGGCGTAATGTCTAAATTATGACTTAAAACAATGCAATTGTTGTTTATCATGAGGAATTGCATTAAAATATAATTGAAGTGAATGTGATGAAATTTGTTACATTGTACGATAATGCCACCATCTGCTAAAAAGTGTTGAAAAGATATGAGTAACTTATATAATTGTTTTTTTGAAAATAATGCTGATGACCCATGAGCCTAGTGACTTGAGTTCAATCCTTGGTACAGTGGACAGTATGACATCTACGAGTCCCTATAATTTGTGATCTTATTGCTAATAAGTTACGAAATTACAATTTCAATTGTTAATTGTACTCAAATGTTGCAGATTCATAAATATATGACAGTAGAAGAGCTGCAATCAACATTTCACGTAGATAATCACGATTTAGGTAAGATGCTCATCATTGTAACAAGGTTCTAGAAAGTTGTCCACTTTTCAGTTCCTGAATACGAAGTAGTTCACATTTCCGATCACAATATACGACGAAGAAGAAGTATAAGTGGCAATAGTGATTATCCATCAGCAAAATACAATAATCAAGTGCACAAAGTGGTGGTAAGCTCAGGTGGCAAAGAATGGGGCAGCAAAGCGGAGCCCGTGACCAGGAAATTCACATTTGCGCAACCTGCGACTGCCAACATCAAATTCAGAGTTTTTGGGAGGCCACTTCATTTGCGCCTTATCAAGAATGAGGGGCTTTTTAAGAACACCGGACTGAAAATGTGGATAGTGGAGCCCAATTCGACATCTCAGCATGGCGTTGAGTACATTGAGATGCCCGAGGTGAGTTCAATTCTCTAATTGTTGGGTAAATTAACACTCCATGGTCGTGAGCGTCTTAATTTCAAATGCACACCTGAGCAGAGAAATGTGTGTCGCAATACAACAACATAGATTATGTAATATTCGTAATGCGTACGAACTGATGTGTCATTTACAAATTCGTTTGCCTGTCGGCGCTTAGATTATATTAGCACTTTCGGAAATACGACAAACACACATTTTCATTGCAACTGCAATTGCTAGTGACAGGTTTAGCGAAACGTGCCTGCAATAATATGTGCTAAACAGTAATTGCGAAGCATTGAGTCAAGAAGTGTAGCATGGCTTGATTGAGGAACTGCCACGCATGACGAAATGTTTATTGCACTCTGTGTACATGCGTTATGTAAAACAACTAATAAGCAATTTAAACATTCAGCGCGTCAGTCAATTTCAAATCAAATTTAACCCACTTTTTCAAGTCTTCCTTAAGAATGCCAAATCTTATACCAAATGCAACAATTTTACTTGCACAGATTCATTAAATACCAGGGAAATCAAAAAATCTGTCGACTTTAATTAGTACAAACATAGCAGGCAAAAATTAGTTTCTCTATCATTCTTACAAAGTTTCTTAGTTCAGTTAATTGCAGGCAATATCTTACATAACAATCTAATGAGTTTATAGGCTTATTGTTGATTTCATTCGCCCGTTTTGTGTTGTGCATACATTGTTTTGTTTAGCAACTGTAAGCAAATTCACACAATTTTTTATTTTCGACTTTCCACTTATAATATCAAGTCTATTGTTAGTGTTAATTGTTGAAAGGTCACGCAACTTATATAAGCCAATCTATTACACAAAAATCAGTAGCTTTGTTAATTAAAAATTTTGAAATTTAAGCAATAACTGGTGGTATTTATTCGAGCAATAAAATATTATAATTGGATATCACATGAATTGGTAAAAGAAGCAATTTAAAAGTGTTATTTTTGCACTTTGCAATTATACTTGAACTGTAATAATCAATATCATGATCAATAAAAGTTATTTGATTAGGTTGCATTCCATGTAACGTAAGAAGAAGTATAGAATTGCATTAAATAAGCCTTTTCAAATGCAATTGGTTATTTCTCAAGTTGAAAGAGTCTGAAGTGCATTCTTGTTTCAAGAAGTGTAGAGACTCATTACAAAATGCCATGTAAGTAGTATGAAAGTATTGCTAACATTTGCACCATGCCTTCTCCATTTTGAAATGTGATAACTGTACAGACTATTGAATTTCGAAGTGCGATAAATAATGCCATAGGATGTGTTTTTACATCTGAAACTCGAGACTTTGCTTTGCTGAAATGTAATTAAATCTAGGCAATTGTCAGCTTTTTTTAGTTCTTAGAATATATAGAATATAACTTCAGTTTCGTATTGTGTAGTAAACTGCTCGGTAGCCGAGTGCTCAAACCACAGAGTTGCGATACCGAGAGCCTTGGGTTCAATCCTTGGCAGAGCGATGTGGTTTAAAATGTACTGATTTGCCAGTGGATAGAGGACAAGTAAGGAAAGGCGTCTGAAAAGAGATGAATCCCAATATGCTCTTTCACTTGACCCCACGGTGTAATGAGCGGTAGAGCAGTGTAGTGAATAAATATATTGTGTAAGTAGAACAAAGCGGGTTAACAAATTAATGGATTCTATGCGGAAAATAATATAAACATATATTACTGCTATCAGCGACTAACAGACTTGTTCATTTATAGTCGAAAGTGAATTCGAAGAAATGTGAAAGCATAAGAGTTGTGCAATAAAATTCGATTGCGTTTTGATTCGCGTAATGCATTTAATCACAACTTGTTACTTCACTTCTCTTGGATAATCGCCTCTAGTTGACATTCCTCGATTATTATACTACAGAATATTATTCCCATTAGTTTGAACACTGTGGTTTAAAATGATGATGAACTGAAGTGATTTTCATTCTCATTTTTAGAGTCATTTAGATGTAGGAGAGATTTACCAGGACGAAGCAAATCATGCAGCGATCTTGTTAAGAAACGACGAAGAACTGGGCCATTTTCTTTTGGTGAGTAATCTTTATATAAGTTACAAATGTAGCAATTACCATTCATCATAATGTGAGTGAAAATGCATAATGTTTCATAGAATTCAGTGCGAATTGCTAATGTGCTTATATACTTTTTGTAATTGTTTACCACAACAACGTGAGATGAATCCTTGACCGATTTGAAACCTCACAAACTGAGAAACGTGTCATGACATAAATTCAATAGAAACAATAAATTGCCAGAGGTATTACATTCACTTCAAATTTAGATAAGCAGAGTGATAAAAATGTGAAAATGTTGTAATTAAATTCCGATTAATTTGAATAACTATAGTAATTTGTGCGAAATTTTTATATAACTCACATTTAATAATCAGTACACTTAAATCAAAGAAGTATTTTTCATATTCCCATTTCATTTAACATTATGCAATTTTTATTAAACAATAAAATAACTCAAATGTAGGTGTGATTTCTAAGTTATTTCAGATACTACCTTGCAATAATTTCCAGTTGTAATAATCGAAGGATAAGTTGAAAAGCAATGGCTCAAATTTGTTATCGAAATAGCAAGTCTTTGATATTTGATATCAGAGTGATAATTACAAATAATGCGCTATTATTTGAAGTTGATATCGATGGCATTGGAGAATCATATTCGTTGTCTTGGGATTGCAAACAATACAACATTATCTTTGTTATAATAGATTACAGATAGATACAGCATATGAAACAATAATTTCTTACTAATTTGCGCTTTAATTATCGCATTGAGGAAACGAACCTCACTGATTTTATTCAAGTGTGCGCGTGTTAAATGTTACTGCTTTGCCTTGTCGCCTTGGATACGATTGTAAAATGCCTATGCATTTAATGCCAATATAAAATAAGTTTGCAGTAACATGAGCAACAATGAAATTGCATTATACAACTAAACATGCACACTTTTCGCGGCATATCCTTGATATTGTAGCTATCACCAATTAGTTATGCATCGATATCAAATGCAAATCCAAAATGGTAGCCGATCGCAATTTCATTGAGGAAACAGCATTAAAAAATGCATCCAGGTGGCGATAATGAAGCATTGATCAATAAATTATTAATAATGCGTTAATTAATTATGTCCGAAGACAAGCAAGAACCTTAAAAAGATTCTTTCAATTTCAAGCGCTCCTGGCATTTATTCTTTGGAATAAATTTCTTGCTGACGTTACGATTATTCTTGAAAGCGTCATACGAATACGATAATTGATTGAATAAATTTCCATTCAAGTTTATTTCTCGATTTCCGCCATTAAACCTACCTTAGTGTCACTTGGAGATCTAACGACGTGTGTAGCCCCTACTTGGGCCCATTGTGCCGCCTCCCTCATACGAATTCTACACCTATAGCCAGTTGAAGTGACAAGCAAGTTCTAGAGTCCCGGATTCAAGTTTACGTTCGGTCCTGAGTTATTGGCGTCTCAGTCTATATGTGGACTAGCCCCTAGCAAGCTATAGCGATTGTCTTTCTTTCCAGGGTGTGCCTGGAAGCTTTCTACCTCGTTTTATAGAAAACGACGGTTTCTTACAAATGTAGGCCCACCTAAGATGGACTAGTTAAAACACCCTTTGTACCTTCGGCTAGTGAGTTGTCCTCGCACTCGGTATGTCCTTTAACTTACTGGATCACGAGTGAGCAGACTTGTAACAGTTGCTCAGCATAACTAGAGATATTTGAAAGTGATCTGGATTTGTACATTTAGGTATTTCATGTAGTAGAAAACTGGACTATTGAGTGGTATAGTCGTGAATTATGTAAGCAAATGCTGCTAAATGTGTTCTTGCACAAGTACCAGCAATACCAAATCATGATTGTCCGATTTCCTGTTTCACTATTCAAGTGATCATTGCCTCTAGCAATTAAATTTAAAAAATTCAACGATTCTAAATCAATGCGAGCAACGAACTTTGAAACAAATTCAAATTGCCAAAAATTGCAACCTAAGCCCTCCTTATATTAATATGTGCTCAAAAGTGAATAAAGAATACAATGAAAGCACAATTACAAGAACAAACCCGCTGTTGCCTTGTCTTTGGCCTTCAGTAACAAGACAACGATTCTTGCGTTTCTTGGTTTAGTAATCATTGCATATATAATTTCCATCTATAAAAGACTAAATGATGATTTCAACTGAATTCTTTCATTTATTATTATTTGCATATCCAGCATACGCTCAGCGTTAACAAGATGAACTTGATCATCACATCATATCTTGCACATCATATCAACAATGAATCAAAATCAAAGTTGAGAGATGAACTTCACATTAGTGAAAGCCATCGCTAACTAAAACGGATTTCAAATCTGATCCTAATGATCCGAGATTCTTTTCTTGCCTTGGTTAGCAAAGATTTAAAAAAGAAAGTAATTGTTGATCAATAATTGACCCTAAGGTCTCCAATTTCTTTATATTGCCATTAATCGCAAAGATCCTAAAGGTTAGAGAAATCTAGTATACCCAATCACAATTTCATTAATTATTCAATCACGAGGGAAGCTCAATTCCTCAAAGCATCCGAGGTTTCTTTTTCTGTTATTTCTTATTCTTTTCGTTAAATAAGCCTTCTTTGCGCACTTTGCAATAGAGTAGATTCAGTAGAGCATGGTTTCCGGTTATTATTGCACAATGCCTCACAAATTCAACTCATTTTGCGCGAAACAATGGTGAAAACCTTGGGGTCCTTTCGATACCAAATTCTGGCAACTTTTACTTGCAGGAGGGAAGTATTGGGGAAGATTTGGTCATCAAACCATTACCAACACGATTACATGCACTCGCAGAAGTACAGATGCCCCAGATGAAGTCGTCCCAGACGAATCGACCTCAAAGGTCTGGGGCAAGCGAAGAAGATGATGACGAAATGTTCTTGGACGATGATGGCGAGTTGAGTGCAGAAGTTGCTATTGATACTGGCCTTCCAATTCGAAGAAATATCACCGATTCATCTACAAATAGTGGCGAAAGGTTTCAAGAAATGTTACCTCCCACGCATCATATAGTATTCAAGAGGAAGAGTTCACAGGAAGACGCCGAAAGTGATTACGGTAGGTATCACCATTTGGGAGGTTGTATTATAGCTATGGAATGGAATCTCCATGCTTTTCCAGCATTTATGGAGCCTGATCACCTTGGCAGACGATTCAGAAGAAGTGCGACAACAAAAAAGGTGGGTGAATTGCGATCACGACAGAAACGCGAAGCTCCCTACACGATTTACCCGGAAATCCTTGTTATTGTGGACTACGACGGATACCGGCTGCATGGGGGCGATAATTTGCAAATAAAGCGCTATTTTGTCTCGTTTTGGAATGGTGTTGACTTGCGCTACAAGTTATTGAAGGGGCCCAAGATTCGTGTTTCAATAGCTGGCATTATCATAAGCAGGGTATGTTTGCTTCCTTGGCTTACTTTTCATTCTCTAACCGTTTCCCCTGTAAAGGGAAGAGACGCAACACCTTATCTGGAAAGAAATCGTGTTGGAAGGGATGCCATTGATTCGGCCGCAGCGTTGACGGACATGGGCAAATATCTGTTTAGGGAACGACGTCTTCCGGTCTACGACATTGCTGTTGCTATTACAAAGTCAGTATTATTGATGCTCTAATTCTGAACTGAATATGCAAAATAAGGGCGTTATTTCGACGAATTCTAATTTGTGTCTGTTCAAGAAATGTTAATGAGTCATTTTACTTAGGTACGATATGTGTCGACGACGTAAAGGTGGTAGATGCACTAAAGGAACAGCCGGTATGCAAAACTTTCAGGACTTTCAGGTCCTTAGGTTTATAATTTTGTCTATCCGAGCGATATGGGCCTATGACAATTTGCCATGCACTAACAGCATATGATTGATTCTGCAAAAATGCATATGATTGAAATCGCCGATTTAATATGCCTGGTTATTTATTATGATTGTTCTCAATTAACCCATGATTAATGTCGTACACTTATTTCTTAGTTTTCCGACGTAAATAAGAAATAAGTGTAACATGCAATGACAAATCTTAGCAAAATTATCATCGAATAGGATGACTAATCAAATTGGAATATTGGGAATGCTTCTGTCGCAGTAAAATGATATAATCTGATGGTATAATCCCTTAAGGACTCCATAATATAACGGAAGATAGTTACTGATGGAATAAAAGACTGGAATACCTTTAGCATAATTATAAACTACATAAATCTGATATAGTTAGCAGCAGTTAGTTGCTAATAAACTAAACAGTTATTATTTACTATAGAGAAATGGATTCAGAAATGGAAAAACTTGAAACTGTTTCAGAATTTGCTTCGGAAGAGCAGTTTAATTTAGCAATTCCAAATTGAAAGTTTTCACCATTTTTTAATCAATTTCTTCATAGAAAATAATCAGAATGTTTGCTCTGCAAATATAGTTTTAGTACCCTAGTAATCATATTGTGGGATATACATAGTTTAGGATTTACAGAGTTTATTATTCTCATAAAGGAATTCCAGTATTTTATTAAATCAAGAACTTTATTTAGCGATATAAGGGCGCAGAAAAGTCATATTGGCCATCATGAAATCCCTTAGGGATATGAAATCTAGAATTATACCATTTCACTGCGATACATCCATATGGATGAGCAACAAATTTACATGCATCGCATTCACTATCGGATGGCAGTGTCATTGCAAAAACATAATCAACATAATAATCACTGCGGCTTTTGCACTACTGCTCCTGATCACTGATCATACTGACAGGGAAATTAATTTGTTTCCAGACTAGACATGTGTAGACGATCATTTCCTTCCGATGTGTGCAATCGTGGCACAGCAGGTACGGCCACAAGAAAAATGCAATCAAAAACTTAGTACAGTTAGCACATTCTTTCGTTTTACATACTTCCGTTCGCAGATGATTCTACATTTCTGTATTATGTGTAAAATGTACCTAATTCTCTAATGATTTCTCGTGTTTCATCAACAACTTTTTTATATATTATTTATACATTTTCTAGCTTACTGCCTCTGCACATAATTTATCAATGACATTCATTGTAATCGTAAATACTTTTTTATTAGATCCTTCCATTATGAATCGTGTAGTCTAATTTTGTTGTATAATGCTGAAGAAAACAAAGGAAAACAGGATTCTGCTTAAAACTACTTCGAATGTCATAGTTGGAACTAACTTCATGCTGGGATACTTAACTAATCAAATTGCTCTAAACTCTTCGTCATTAAACAATGCTTACGAATTAATACTAACAAAGACTCTGTTACTCTATTAGCTGATCACTAAATAATTCTCTTTACGCAGGATTCGCATATGTAGGAGGCGCATGTGTAGTCAACAAACGTCTTGAAAAAGTTAATTCGGTGGCGATCATTGAAGATACCGGAGGATTTAGTGGAATTATAGTTGCTGCCCATGAAGTTGGCCATCTGTAAGGGCTCAGAGTTGATCAAATTCTATCAATATAATGTTCAATTTGATAGGCTGGGAGCCGTGCATGACGGTAGTCCGCCACCTTCTTATCTTGGTGGTCCAGGAGCAGAGAAATGCCAATGGACTGACGGCTATATAATGTCTGACTTGCGCCACACTGAGCGGGGTTTTCGCTGGTCGTCTTGTAGCGTTTCAAGTTTTCATCACTTTCTAAAGTGCGACTATTTACGCCTATCTCTTATCGTTTATTCCGATTGCATTTAATTGCTTTCTACATTTCTAGTGGGGATACAGCAACATGTTTATATAATTCCCCGCATGAAGATGACAGTTTACCAAGAGTTCTACCTGGAAAATTGTTAACTTTGGATGCGCAGTGCCGAAGGGATCGTGGTACCAGTGCATGTTTCGTAGGTTTTTTTTGTTTGTGTTTAGATTTGCGGACACCTCATAGAATTCGATTTGTTTACAGAAAGATGATCGAGTTTGTGCTCAATTATTCTGTTTTGATGCGGGTAGTGGCTATTGTGTAGCTTATAGGCCTGCAGCTGAAGGATCACCTTGTGGGGATGGCCAGGTATTGGGAAGTGACCAATTCTTGAATAAAATAGTACGAAATTTGCAATGTTTTCAGTATTGTATAAATGGGAGGTGTGTTGCCGAACACGAGAATATCATTCCTGATTATTCCCAAAACACGCCATCTTATATTCGAAGAGATGGTCAAGTAAATCAAGGGCGTCCTTTGTAAGTACTCAGCCATTGAATTATGAATGCTTGTAGTATGCATTAATAATCAGCACGCTGAAGAAGCTGCACAATTAATAATGTTTGTTCAACCATTAAACTAGGTTCTATGACGAGGACGAAGAAGTACAACCTGAGCCTCCTAATACATACTATCATCAATCACACAATGATGAATCTGACAATCCCCTTCACTCCACAAATAAACCGATCCACTTCCACACTTCTTCGACTCCAACCAGACATCCATACCATTTCTACGCAATCACGGAAACTCCTTATAATCGTCAGACCACCACAACCACCCAAGGACCTAAGCACACACATTCAAAGACCATGCGGAATGTTTACCATAGCACACAGAAAACCCTCTTCAAATTGTTCTCGTTGTCGACGACGAGGTCCCCGTACGACTTCCAATACTTCGCAAACCGCTTCAGCACCTCCTCGTCATCGACGAGAGACTATTATAGCACAAGCTACACCACCAGGAAACCCTATTACACGAGCACGACGACGACATCCGCTCCACAGCCAAATTTGCAATCTACCAAAAATCCATACATTGGAAACTATTACATTTTGAGACAAAAGACTACTAGAAGTCCATACGACTTTGCCAACTTTGGCAGGCATTACGCCACCAGCACTGCCAATTATCATGATAATCTAGATAATAATTACTTGAAAAGATCTTATAATGCCGCGAGTTATTACGGCATTGCGAGCAATATGCGAATAGGGTAAGATGTTGCGTGCCAATCAAGAACTCGTTAACAATTACTTCTCTACATCTTTCTATGAAGCTCCAGAATTGAATGCAATTTTTCTAAGAGATTTTCATACAGTATTCGTTATTACTCGCTTCAAACTTGCTTTAAAGTAGAACTTTTCTAACATTTTCTGTACAATTATGAATTCAGAGTTTGCAAATTCTCAAATGCCACAATTCGCAATTCTTTTGGACATTTTGCTTTTAGGTGCAAATGCAATATGTAGATTATCAAATTTGATAACTTTCTGGATTAGGAAAACCTTTTTATTTCGGGATAGTAGCCACAAAATAACACAAACATTCCACGTCTTGTCTGGTTTGATTTAAGGACATATTCTACTTCTTCCTATATATTCCGTATTGTTGTGAATCTCTTACTGTACGCTTTACTTGATTTCAGAATTCCCTTTTGAAATAAATGTTAAAGTCAATTTCTAACTTTGCAGCTTGCGACAGTGAATCAAATGCATCGCTGCTACGGAATCATCATCACAAACGTATTAATAACAATAAAAGCAAACAGGTGCCTTAAGGGACTTAACAAAAGCATCCACAAATAAAATGCCTCTAGCTCCATTAGCAATACAGCAGAGCAGAAGATAAGACAATGAAAATGAGTATTCTTACGCCTACAATATTCATACGTATTTCGTATTTTTGTAAATATTGCTTCTATTGTAAATCATTAATACTCATCAATTGTTGATAGTAACTAGTTATTGAGACATACATTTACTAAATTAATGTTATACGTGAATTAATGTCGCTCTTAACTGTATATATAACATTTAGTTCTATTGTATGGGATCCAAACATCATGAAAATTAATCCCTTCGCCTTCATATAGAATATGACTGTACTTTAGGGGCTAAAAGATGCAGCGGAGTATAAGCCACAGGCAACTTATAATATTTAAAAACATCTTCAACGGAAATACTAAAATAACGCATATCTCTATACTAATCATATACTGCATGAAAATCCCTATCAATGGTGTCAAGATTTCTCAAATTTCTGAAGTTGCAATTAGCAAATCAACACCCTTCATCATGTTTTTCATAGATCTTATCATCTTCAGTCCTATCCATCAAGTTTGATACCCAGCCTCATATGAATCATTGAGACCGGCCTTTTTATGCAATTGCAGGCTTCCTGGTCTTCCTAGGAAGCATCAAATCCTTGCTTATTCAGGATAACAAAGCCCTTTGCAGGTTAGGTTATATTAAAAATTTGAAATAAGTCCTTAAAATATGGAAAGAATGTAAAATGTGTATGATTTACTGCCAATAGGAAGTTCAGTTTAACATATTTAATTTGATGTAGGTTGTTACGAATTGTGATTTTATAATAATTGATATATTTACATATATATATAGTGTATTTACTATAGTATATAATAATAATAATAATAATAATAATAATGGTTTATTGTTTATAAAAACAGCTGGGGCCTTTACATTATAAACATTG